>JAHWFO010030781.1:68299-85115 GCA_023313115.1 Rhysida immarginata | reverse complement strand
TATTTTTTGTCATATGAACATGGGGTCCCCGCAGCTCCGTTTACTTAGAATACTGCATTGAACAATCAAATGACACCGGGACGCAGTGTGCGTTGGTAGGCCTAGATCATTTTATTTTTAACAATTAATACAAGCAATCTACTGTATGACTTTTACAGAAATTGTACGAAATGACCGCCATTTGCTTCATAGCACAATTCACAACGCCTTATGATGGATTGATGTACGCGTGGAAACAGTTGATTTGCACGGTCGCTGATGTCACCTGCTGCCGCGACAACACGAGCCGCTAATTTTTCTTCGGTATCTACGGGTTCGAAGTACACCATTGATTTTATGCTTCCCCATAAAAAAAAAATCCATCGGTGTGAGATCTGGCGATCTCGGTGGCCAAGCAACTGCGTCCCGGTGTCATTTGATTGTTCAATGTAGTATTGTAAGTAAACGGAGCTGCGGGGACCCCATGTTCATATGACAAAAAATACTTCTAAGGACCTCTTCTATCATCTCCCAAAAAATCTGTACTCAATTCAAAAACACCCTGTATAAACACTTAATTGCTTCCACTGATGTTTAACCGTGACAATAGTTGCACATTTGATCTTTTTATGGCTGACTTTTGAATTTCTTTATCTGCTGGGTTTTGAGATCCTACACAGTGTTTCCATTCTTCTGTGTCTGTATTTTTCAAAATTTCACGAACTCTATTGGTGACGAATGGTTTTCGTTTCTTATGTCGTTTTATCCATTGTAAGACAATATTACTGTCTGTCCAGCGCTGAAATTTAATATTTGGAATAATTTTCTTTTATCTTTTTGACATTTTTGAAGTCAATAATGCTGTTAATAGTTCAAGTTTCGGGATACTTAAATTTTTGATAGGTGACACTGTTGATTTGGACAAAATAATTTCTGAAGAAATTGAATTCTCCGTTTTCGTAACTAGGTAAGCAACTGTTCCGTAAGCGACTTCACTCGCGTCTCCAAATAAATGTACTTCTGATTGGTCTTGGAATTGTAGCCATCTTTTTATTTTTATCTCTGGGATCACTGGCAGTTCTGAAGTCCAATTCTTCCACTCTTCTTTTCTCTGTTCAGGTATTTCTTGATCCCAGTCTATTTTTGTCTTTCCAAATCTTCTGGAATATAATCTTTGCCTTTATTTGATATGGGCTCATTAATCCCAGTGGGTCGAATATACTAGCTATTCCTCTAAGTATAGTTCTCTTTGTTGGTATGTTGCATCTTATTATTTCATTTGGGCTGACTGATTTTATGCTTAATTCATCTGCATTTACTTGCCAACGTAGTCCCAATACCGTTATACTAGTGGGACATTCTTTATTTTCCTTTTCTTCAAATACTTGTTGTATAACTTCAGAATTCGACATCCATTTTTATATCTACATATTACCCTCATTTAAGATAAGCGTGCTTTCTTCAAAAAGTTGTCTTGCTCTTGTTTCGTCTTTGGCACGTTCTATTAAGTCATCAACGTACATTTGGCTTAGTGATCTACAAGTGTTCTCATAATTATCTTTATATTTTTCAAGGTGATGTGCTATGGTTGCTGATAACATAAATGGACTTGGAGATGTACCAAAAGGAACTCTTATCATTCGATATGTTATCCAATACGTTTCATCTATGCAATTTATGATTGGAGGCCACAAGAATCTTGTGTAATCTCGATCTTCTTCCCAAAGAGCTATTTGATGGAATGCTTTACTTATGTCTTCTGTTATTCCTATTGGGTACTTTCGAAATTTTAATAAGGTGTCCAAAAGATCTGGTATGAGATTTGGACCCGTGTGTAAGCAATCATTTAATGAAAGTTCTCCCTTGTCATGTGATGAAGCATCATATACTATTCGTAATTTGGTTGTCGTACGTTGATCATTTAGCACAGCTTTATACGGTGTATAATAACAGTTTCCAGTTTTATCTTCTGTGTTCACTCTCTCTATTTGTAATTGTTCTTGTTCGCTAATGTTTTCTGCATATCTTTCATATAGTGTATGTTGTTTAAGAAACGTATAGTGTAATTGTGTCATTCTTTTTATTGCTATTTGTTTATTGTCTGCCAATGATTCCTTATTTTCGTTCCAGGGAAATTGAACTTCATATCTTTCTCCGTTCCATCTTATGTTTTGCTTGAATTCGTTTAATATTTTTGAATTTGTGACTTCATTTTCGTTTTCCAGTTTTTTGTCTATCTTGTCTAAATTCCAAAAATTTGTTTGTATTTCATTAGCTTTCACTATCTGTACCTTCTGTACAGATACTGATTTCACATGAGAACATACAGGTATTGGACATTGAAACTGAAACACCTTCGCAAATAGCACTGGATACCCCCAGGGCTGAATAGAACCTTCTGCTAGGTAATTAATCGTATGCATATCAATGAATCACGTGTCAGAGGTCTTGGTAGTCACTCCAGTAGAAATGTTCGATAGTAAGCTTCAAATTGTCTGTGCAGAGCGGTATAATGGGAGACATATCCGACTTCAAAAAAGGGCAGATTGTTGGGGCGCGTCTAGCAGGTGCATCTGTGTCCAAAACTGCCACACTTTGTGATGTCTCACGTGCTACAGTATCCAGGGTGATGTGTGCATATGAACAGGAAGGACGAACCACATCCAGGAGGAGCAACTGCAGGGGAAAACGGAAGTTGTCGGAAAGAGACGCCAGGACATTGACCAGGATTGTTGCACGAAAGCGGAAAATCACCGCAGCAGAAATCACCGCAGAAATGAATACACACCTCCAGGAACCTGTGTGCACGAAGACAATCCGTCGTTACCTGCATAAATTCAACATCCATGGCAGGGTTGCTATACCGAAGCCTTTCATCAGTAGTACAAATGCCTCCAAGCGGGTTCAGTGGTGCCGGACGCATAAAACCTGGACGTTGGATGACCTCAAACGCGTCATATTCTCGGACGAGTCCAGCTACACTGTCTTCCAAACAACAGGGAAGGTATTCGTCTGGAGGAGCCCCTCTGATGCCTACAACCCAGACTGCTTGGCACCCACAGTCAAACACGGAGGTGGATCAGTAATGGTTTGGGGTGCAAACTGTGCAGGACCTCTACCGATCCTTCCCAAGACGTGTTACTGCTGTGCTGGCTGCCCACGGTGCCCCAACACGTTATTAAATAAAGATTTTGGATTTCTACCAGGTGTTTCAGTTTCAATGTCCAATACCTGTACATTGTCATATGATCCGGAAATACACCGCCCATACAATGTTTTCATTGCGACTAAGTTTTCTGTTATTCGTTCTATTTCATCAGAAAACAGACGCCAATATACTGTACATCTGATCCTCTCAATACTTCAGGTTGTTCCTTGACATGATTATGTTTTGTTGATAGTTGAATTCCCTTTGTTTTTAGGGTTTCACTTATATGTTGATCGGGTAATTTCACTACCATTGTTGAAATAGTCGGCACTGTTAATGCATTTAGATTTAGATTTTTTGAGGGATCTTTTATATTTTGTAAAGTGAAATTCATCATTCGTAGTTTTGTTTTCTTTGGTTGCGTCTGATTAAATGTATGTAATAATACATTTTCTTCACCAAGTGTTTCCAGTTTCAGATTGTTTGCTGCCTCTTCTGTTATAAAAGAATGTTCGCTGCCCCCATCTAATAAACACGTTACGGTTTGTGATCATTTCTTTCCTTTTGCTGTTGCTACAACTACGAGGCGCATCCAGAAAGTAAGTTTCCCTATTTAAAAAAAAAGAACTCACACTTACAGGAACATATTTATTGGCAACAAGTAGAGCAATGTTTCAGCTATTTTTCAACATAGCCACCACCAGAATTGAGACACTTGTCGTATCGTGGGATCAACTTTTTTATCCCCCTGTCGTAGAACTCTGCCGCCTGTGAATGGAACCAGTGTGTGACAGATGTCTTCAGCTCTTCGTCGTTGCCAAAACGCTCACCGGAGGACAGGAATTTCTTGAGGTGCAAGAAAACGTGAAAATCGCTGGTTCTCCATCACGCGCTGCCGCACAAGCTCAACAAGATCAGCATTGATGAGGGATGGTCGTCCACTGCGCTCTTCATCATGGACACTTTGACGACCTTCGGTAAACTGCCTACTCATGATGTTCGGCCCATCTGCTTACTCATGATGTTCGGCCCATGAATTTCAATTGGCGCATTGCTTTGCGCATTCAAGAACTTTATCACCGACCGAACCTCGCGGGCGGCGGGAGAAGAAATAAGAGTTTCCATTTCGGACCATTGCTACCACGCTATTGGCACGAGGCGGGACCTGTCCGGCTGGCATATGATTGATACGTCATAGATCTGTTGCGCATGCGCAATTGACACGGCTAATTACGTTACTTTAAAGGGGAAAACATCGGGAAACTTACTTTCTGGATGCGCCTCGTATTTGCAAGAAAATTTTTAAATCTTTATGTTCATTACTGACAGTGCTCACTGCTGTTTAATTTTCTTCCTTATCATTGGGTGTTTGGCTTATTTTATATCATTTAAATATTTCGTTATGGTATCTATTGCATTTGATGCATTTCTTTTTTTCTTCTTTACAGTCTCGTGACATATGACCATGTTTAATGCAATTAAAACAACGCCCTTTTGTTTTGAAGAACTGTCGTTTTTCTTCTTCCGTAAAATGACAATTTGAACTTAAATGCATCTTTGAATTACAAAACAAGCACTCGTTTACTGCTAACGTTAACGTAGAAGCCGAATACGGTTCAGTTTTATTATGAATCATTGAGCTCTGTTTTTTGTTGGCTTTATATTTTTCTTCTGCTTCTTGAACATTTACTTGCATCAGATACAAAGTTTTTTCTCTGTATGCTATTTCTTTCCTTAAAAATTTCAATAACTCACAGGCCTTCCAGGGATTTTCTCCTATTGTACGACTAAATTGTAATATTATTTCATCTGGTATCGCTTGTATTATGTCGGACAGAGCATTTTATCATATGTATCAGTAGATACGTTTAAATTTTTTAAGCTTCTTACATGCAGCTCAACACAGTCATACGACCGTCTCAATCTGTTAACATTATTTATATCTTTTACGGGTCTTAGTTTCAAAAGAGCAGACATACGACCGCTTTCTAATAAATCTGTTTTACCATATCGTGTTTTAAGAATGTCTACTGCGGTTTTATAATTTTCATTACTAATTGCTCACCCAGCGATTGCACTGGCATCATCATATGTTACTGAGGTTTTTAGATACACTAATTTATCAGCATCACTTATCATTGTATTTTTGTGTATACTGTTTTCAAACTGCGACCAAAAATTTATCCATTGTTTCAAGTTACCATCAAATGGCTTAATCGTTAGTTTTGGTAATTTGGTAAATTGATTTCTTGTCTCATTTGGACGATTCATTTGTTGATTATTATTATCATTTGATATCAAATTGTTTACTTCGTCAGAGGGATTTAATTGTTCGTTACTACTGATTTCTGATCTAATATTTTCTATTGTTCTCAAACCACTAATTTCATGTTTTTCTATTTCTTTCTTCAATTTTATACGTTTTAAAAGTTTTTCAAGTCTTACCTTGCCTGCCATGTTTTCGTATCTTGATTTCGTATCTCTACCGGAAATGATTCCCCTTTCTTATGATTTGGCTCATAAAGCTGTGTCTGGCGTTGTTAGATGAGTTGGGAGGTTCGTAAACACTTGAAGATGGATGGTACAACTTATCTACGAGGTACTGTATTCTTATAATCGAGTCAGAGAGCTATAACCTAATAAAATGAGTCCTACGATCTGGACATTGCTGTGAGTGTATAGCCAACTTATGCACTAATATATACTTGCCCGCCTGCAAGGGTTATAGCCTTACTTTCCGTACAGTAACCACCGAGAGAGAAAGCCTCCATAATGAAACGCAATAGGTACAGTCATGGACAAAAAAAACGCTCCCTCACTCTATGCTGCTATATTTTTAAATGAGCATTTAAAATTGGAAAGTATGATTTTAGATAATTTTCTGACTGAACTAAACGATATCAGATATCTAGTGGCAAAGTAGTAAACGCTCGTTTAAAAATATAGTTGCACAGAGTGAGGGAGCATTTTTTTTGTCCATGGCTAAGGTCAAAAACCCTCACCGGTGAGAGAATGATGACGTAATTTCTCACTGGGCTAACCGTCTTTTTCTCGGTGAGGACGGTGAGACTAACCGGTTAGGCATAGCAGCACTAACTGGCGTTCCTGACCACGTTAAAATGACGTCACAAATTTCTCACTGGGATTTCTGACCGACCAAGCGCTAACTCTTCTCACCGGTGAGAGTTTTTGACCTTAGCCCATGATTATACATTGTTACATCATCAGAGATAGGGCATATTATTAGGACCGATAGGTACTTACGTTCTCACAATGTGCGTCCGTCCGTCCGTCTGTCTGTTGGTGCTCTAGCTTTCGAACGCTTCCGAATTTTCAACTTCCGTTTTCGCCATTAGACAATATAGGGAAATCGGAAGACTGAGTTCGTTGATGGAAGAAATCGGTGAACTACTTCCGGTTCAAAAGGTCACAAATAATATAGGGAACCATGTTTTTTACTATACAATTTCACGTATAAATGGCCTGTGCACTACCAAATAATGTTCTCTCTTTGGCATTCCATAGCTAAAGCAGAGAAAAGGCTTGTGAATTAAGTGAACACACGTGATGGTCTTCCTTGATGGTCAATATCAGTCAGAACTGGTTCAAGGGTATGTGGTTTAGTGGTACCATTATGGTCCACTGGAAACTTTCAATGCTAAGATATGGCATGCATTATATCAAACAGCTTGAAAAAACATGTAATGGTTGAATATTACCGTAAAATTAATAATAGTCGAAATAGGTTCAATGGTATGTGCTTTCATGGAACCAATATGGTTCAGTGGAAACTTTCAAAGCTCAGATTTGGCATGTACTATATATAAAACAATTTGGAATGACGTCTCATGAATGAATACAACATAAAATTAATTATTTTCGAAATTGGCTCAAACGCAAGTTATGGTTCATTTTATACTTGCAATGCTAAGATACTGCATGCAATATATCAAACAATTTGGAATGAGGTGCCATGAATGAATATAACGTAAAATTAATAATACTCGAAATTGGTGCAAATGCACCTGGTTTAGTGGAGACATTATGATCATTGGAACTTTCAATGCTAAAATATTGCATGTGATATATCAAACGACTTGGAATGATGTGCCATGAATGAATATAACGTAAAATTAATGATAGTCGAAATTGGTTCAAAGGCACCTAGTTTCGTGGAACCATTATGGTTCATTGGAACTTTCAAAGCTGAAATATGGCATGTAATATATCAAACGACTTGGAATGATGTGCCATGAATGAATATAACGTATAATGAATGATACTCGAAATTGGTGCAAAGGCACCTGGTTTAGTGGAACCATTATGATTCATTGGAACTTTCAATGCTAAAATATGGCATGTAATATATCAAACGACTTGGAATGATGTGTCATGAATGAATATAAAGTAAAATTAATGACAGTCTAAATTGGTTCCAAGGCACCTGGTTTAGTGGACCCATTATAATTCACTGGAACTTTCAGTGCTGAAATATGGCGTGTAATATATCAAACAACTTGAAATGATGTGTCATGAATGAATATAACGTAAAATTAATGATAATTTAATTTGGTTCCATGATTCATGTTTTAATGATACCATTATGAAACCATTAGAAACTTTCAATGCTAAGATATGGTATGTATTTACTTATACCTTATGTTATCAATAGTTAGTTTGCGTTAGGCAAATTTTAACAATAGCTAGTAGCTAATCATTCCTTCAATGGTACTTGCTTACGTAGAAAAGCTTTGGCAATAGTTTTATGAAGAAAGAATTGACCCTTACACAGAACGCTTCAACAATTAACGCTTATTTCATTAAATAGGAATGCTTACAAATTAAAGAATCCGTATATGTTCTAATCTATAGAGAATTGCTACTTTCTCCATTTAAATTTTTAGATAGTTTTATTCAGTTTGAACTATACATTTCCCTTAGAAGTACGCCTTGCTTAGCAACCAGAGGCTTCCTTAGCAACCTCATCTAATTCTTAACAACGAAAGGCTTTTTTACAAATCAAATGCTTTCCTTTTCGTTCTCGAATGCTTTAAAATCCTGTCGGTCCTAGGAATTTCAGTTACTTGACTTGTTCGTATTTCTACGAATAATTTGTGCTAAATTTGCCCTATTTATGATGACGTAACAATGTATTATATTTCATTGCTGAGGCCTTCTCTATCGGTCGCTACGACCATACTCAGTGTTGCCTATTATTTCTTCTGGGTGGTTTTGCTTTTTCTTATTTGCTTCTTCCAGTTTCACTAAAAGTAGGTATGAAATAAAATTACATTACTAAATGAAAATACAAAATTGAAACATTCTCAACAGTAAATATATTTATGTAAACAAAATTTTAAAACAAGGTAACAAAAACTTACAATTTCTTACATAAAGGTTCGTTTCTTGGGCGATTTTCGCTTCTTCGTATTCCAATATTAATTATTGAAGGAAAAGCATCTGCAGTCAAAACATCCTTTCCATTTGGTGTCCTTTTTTTTCTGAAAATCAGGAAAGTGATCACTTCACAAAACTGTTTCGTTATGTGTTTGAAAAAATGTATTAAAAATTCTCATTAATTATAAATGTTCTTTTCTAAACGTGATGTCACGCAGAAGTTATGAGCGCAGTGGAAAAAAAGATTCTTAATTCTAAAGAAAGACACAGAGCATAACTTTAGGTAATAATAAGTAATTAAATTTATTCATTAAATTCTTTGTTTCAAATACAACAATTTGGAATAGCTGAAGGGAATCAAATGATATTACAATAACTGAGTAGGCCTATTGTAAGGTAAGCCCCTTTGTTTAAGGTAAGTTAATATTATTACAATAACTAAGCTATTCCCCGCGACCTCCGCGTACGTACAGAAACTCACGACAAGGTCTGTACCGATAACACTTTACAATTCTAAACTTTAGATACATCTCTATTTCACAATTTGAATAGGCATAGTACCGACTGCTATTCGAATACGTAGGGATAAGCGTACTTCCTTCGCCGAGGGCTTGCTTTTGCTGAGCATAAAGGTAAGTATGGCTATGGCGTCGAACGGAACGCACCTCCAAGAAAGCGTTCACGCTGAGCGTTTAGGCCCTGGGACGACCCCACATGGAATCTAACAACGAAAGGTAAAAAAAAATAAAATATTACAAACGTTGCCAACGCAGTTCTAAACGCCCCCATAAACATTAGACCTAATCCCCCTTTTCAGAAAGCAATTAACTGCTAACTCTCTAGCTTTACTGTTAAATTACGCAGTCGCAAAATTAGGAAGCTCATTCGAAAATTCCTGCAGCCTAAAAAGGCTTAACACGCCGAGCACAGAACGCTCCTCTATAATAGAGGACAGAATTGCTTTTAATGGCTGGCGGGAAATTTCGAGAGACATTTTGTGATCAGACAGAGCCAATTAATTAATGAATGCAACATGGCTTACCTGTCGTGCGGGGAAAAGGCGCCGAGACTCTCCTGTATGTAGGCGGAAATCGTCCAGGGAAATATACCCGTCCAAAATTGCTCCCCTGCTTGGCTGCTGTCTACTGCCTCGTCTAATTCGGCTTGGTTTATCCACCGTTGCACCCCTTGTACGACGACCAAGGAACGAGCCGTGTATTGTAGAAAATTCGGGCCGTGGCGAATGGAGAATTGCCGTACCTCTAATGTAATGGAGCCTCCTCTGTTCCCGTTGTGGCTGTTCATGTCGTGGCTGTTTGGCGGGCTGGAAGTCGGAAGAACTCCTGGCGAGACGATACAATCTGTAGTCGAGTCCGTGGTGACGTTTTCTATCGGGAAAACTTTAGAAACACCCTCACTAACAAAAGTTCCAAGTCTATCTGTGCTAGACGCGCACGTGCTCGCGGCGGGAACTCCGTTCTCCTCTCCTGTCGAGCTTTTCAAGCGTGGCTGTCCTTCTTTAGCACTTGGATCAAGTAGAACTCTTATAAAGTCATTTTTACATAGAAGAGCTTCTACGTTTTGTTGGGCTAACCTTCTCGTGTCAATTCCTCGATCACTCCCCTCGAATCTCGTTTCCCGCCTCGCTTTTCGCAGCCTTCCGCGCCGCTTCCGTGATTTCCGCTCCCCTCTCTCTTTCCTAGAGACCTCACTTGACGAGCTCTCGCCGTTTCGCTTAATTTTGCCACCTTGCGGCGCTGCTCGAACTCCGACATTATTACTTAGCTGTTTGCGTGTGCTAGTAATATCGGAGCCCGAACATGTCGCAAAACTTTGTGACACGTGATGCATATTTGGAATATGTATTTTGATTACAATAACAAAACATTATAACAATAATAAAAAGAACCAACCTGAAATAAAGGTCCAATGTCGCTTTTGATTTTTATGCTTCGGTTTCCTACGCTCTTCATTTTTGAGGAAATTATGAAATGATTTATCCTTATTGGAACGCCGATCATTTGTACAGTTGGATAGACAGCTGTGTGACATTGTTCGTTTAACTCAATCAGTACACTTTTACTCGATTCTTTCACAGAAAAAATGCTCATTTGTTTACCGATGTTACACTCTATCTACTAACAACATCCACGAGGCTGCGAGCAGAAAGCATTCTCAGGAAGCCTCGCTTTCGAACTGATTCGATGGTGGCGCCCTCGGACCGTGCACTTGGTCCATATCGTCGCTTTAACGCTATTTTGTCGTATCTCCGCATTTTCAAAATTTTCAGGAGAGCAGTTCAAAGTTTACAATCATGCAGCGTTATTGTCATTTCATTAAATTAAATGATATTTTGCAGAATGCACACTAATATCTTGCTAGTACAATCCCACATACTATTGTACAAATATATTTAACTAGCAAAGGTACCCGGCGTTGCCCGGGATAATTACACTTAGATGTAAACAGAACAATCTCAAAAAATTAAATTAAATTTTGCAATATCTTAAAAATAAACACATGAAAATGCTTAGAATTAATACAGTAAAAATTCTTAATGAAAATTCGAAAAAAATCTTTTTAAAGGCTCACAATGGCTGGACCTCTCCAATAATTTCTTACTCACGTAATCTTACCTCAGATGTATACTTAGTGTTGTTGCAATTTCCACCCATCTCTCGATGTGTTGAAGCAAAACTTGGCCATTCATCACTTTGTGCAGTCTAGCGGTCGCCGATTCTTCTATTTACTTGCTTCCCATTTGCTCAATACATCACGGAGCTAAAGGAGTGCTTCCTCTGTCGTCTTTCCACTCTTTCTCAATAGTCTGCTAACTCTCCATTATCTCCAGTTACTGATCATTTTTAAAGATTTTCAAGAAATTGTTAAGTACTAAGAACTCTCTTTTCTAAGAAAAGCCTGAATAACAGGAATTCTATGCATTGTTACAAATTGAAACTTATCCATATTACATCATCATTTTATGTTCATTGTTATAATTCTTGGAAAGATTGCTTTAACATTACATCATCATTCTGTGCTCATTGTTATTGGTGAATTGCGCGTTGATACCATTGTTGATGCGAACACAATGAGCCTATTGTTGCACAAACTTTGCCTTGCATTGTTGGTCATGAGATATTGATTGTTGGTCCATGCAGAGCGTTTGTGAATTGCGTGTTGATACCATTGTTGATACCTATTGTTGTACAAACTTTGCCTTGCATTGTTGGTCATGAGATATTTCTCATTAATATGCCTTGCCATAACCATGAATATCGATTTTTTATCGATATTTATTATTTTTCCGAAATCTGAGGTAGACAGTGACCTTCCTCATGCTTTGAAGGTCATGTATGCGAAATTTTATCAAGATCGGAATAAAACTGTAGATTTGTATAAAAAAATATACAGACAAACAGACCCACAGACCCACAGACGCACAGACCCACAAACATCCTTCTTTATATATATAGATAGATAATGTTTAGTGTGTTAATGTTAGGTTCTGGATATACGATAAAATGAAACACATATTTTGTAAAATATTTTGTTCGATGGACATACGACTATTAAATTTTACTTTTTAAGCTTGCATTTTTAGTGCTAATAAAAAAACTTTAAAAAAAACCAACAAAACAATCAACATATTTTTTCATACTATAATAACATAAAACAAACAGTAATAAACAAAGAGTTTATTCATTTATTTATAAACAATGTACTATTAATTTAAATAGGTCATCGATTATTTAACATCCTCGAAACAATATAAACAGAGTATACTTCTATTGTAACGCTTAGGTTATCGAATGTTCCGAATTGTATTCTCCAGCTATTCCGTCTGGTTAAGTCTCTATTATTTGGTCGTATTATTATTTTATAAAGTATCATAAAATTCTTTGTTGACTTCAGATCTTTCACTTTTTCTTTACTGAAGGGATCTGGAGTAACTCTAATCACTTTAGCATCTCCCACGAATGTGGATGTTTCTGTACAACTTGATCTTCCAGAACAACGGTTAGTTCATTTGTTTTCAAATGTATCTTGTGTAAAAGTTATTTTCGTTTTCTATTCATTCATGACACATGGAATGGACAGTCTCTCTTCAAACGCACATGCTTGATTTTTGTGTATGGAATTACATCAAACTTATAGGACTTCGCCAAGTTCTGGAAGTCAAAAAAATCTTCCCGTTTGAGCTGCAGAAAAATAACGAAGTACGCTAAATCAGCTCTGCAATACCCGTGCTTGAATAACAAGTGGCCACGTGTTCTTTTACAAAACTACTATTGGTTTGTGGACATACGACATTGTAGAATTAAGCGGATGCTGTTTTAGGAGATACGACAAAATGGCCTTCGCTTTAAAATTATTTTTGACGTGTTACTTGCAATGGTTTATTTTATTTATTTATTTATTTATTTATTGATTTATTAAAATCGCCTTAAATAGGCATTGAATACAGATAATACATCCACATAAAACTAAGCAAACACAACATAACAATTCAAACAAATCGCCATTTAAGTTGATTTGACACCATATAATGCACTAATTTACTATAAAAATGTTTACATGACATTTTGCATGCTATATTTTGACAGGTCAATGGTATAGTACGTAAATCCAGGGGTAGCTCATTCCAAACACCAAAAGAATTGTAAGGAAAACATCTGCGGCGAAAAGCAGGTAATATTTCACTTACTTCAAATTTGTATCGTCTCGTACCACGTGCAGAGGGATCAGCTTGAAAAAAGGTCATGATTTTATGTAAAAGATGCCCTGGGTTTCTTACAATTACAGCCAGTTCGTTTAAGCGTTTCAAAGTAATCAGAATATCAAAATACATTACATGGTTAACAGAACAAAATTCGAAAATGGATTGCTGAAATTTCAATCTGAACAATCCCTGCAAACATAAATTATAGGCAACTTTAATTCGCTTTAAGAGATAATTGTATGTGTTTCCCCAAATTGTTATACCATAACAAATAACAGATTGCAAAAGTGATTTACAAATAGTTTTGGCCTCATGAATACCAAGCGTTTTTGATAGAACTCTCATTAAATAATATAACCTATGTAGTTTTGTTACGACTAGATCAATATGAGGTCCGAAATTAAATTTTGAATCAAATAAAATTCCCAAAATCTGCATTGACTCTGTTCCACATACAGTACCTTTAAATAACCGTTTAGTTATTTTTTAATACCATTTTTTAATACTAATGAGATCCCTTGACCAGCGCTCTTCTAAATGACTATTATCCGCATTAGGGTCAAATGGAATTAGGTAATATGCGTCATCAACGTATGCAATGCACTTATGTTTTAACTTGAGGCTATTAAGTGTTGAAACAAATACAGCAAATAAAACAGGAGCTAAAACAGTACCTTGAGTGATACCTAAATGGGAAGCAACATCATTGCAGCCTACAGTGTAAACACTCCTTTCACTGAGGTATGATCTCAAAATATTCATCATAGTTGACGGCAGTTCAAATTTATTCAATTCCTGCAACAAAATATCTCTCGGAACTGTATCAAAAGCCTTTGATACGTCGGTATGGGCAATGTGTACTGCTTTATCACAGTCCAAGTGATCTACACAATAGCTGTATATGTCCAATATGGCCATATTGCAGCCTCCCATACCAATAACACCATACTGATTCTTAGGCAAATGTTCCACGATCATTTCGGTCACTTGACGGAAAATGCAATGATCAACAATTTTTGCAGCGGTGGGTACTACAGATGATAAGCTTTCCTGACTAAGAGCAACACCTAGCGGCTATGGGTGCACTTTTCACCAAACGTGGAGATACGACAAAATAGCATTAAAGCAGCGATATGTCTGGCTCTTAGCTAGTAATAGTCCATTTGTTGAATGAGATTTGGTCTCCATACGTCTAGTTTCTTCATCAAATAACTTTTCTTTTAAATATTCTAGATCAGGCAAACTGTCCCTCGATTCTATGGCCACTCGGAAATTTTCATATTCATCGGGCAGGCTACAGAGAAGCAAAATGGAGAGTAGTTCTTTCGGCATTTCTAAATCAGTCTCGTGCAATTGATCAGCTATTGAGAAGAATTCTTTCAAATGTTGTTGCAGAACTGTATCCGTATCCATTCGCAATTGCAACATGTGTTTCATTAATGAAACTTTTCTCGTCGGACCTTTCGGTTGATATATCGAGGCAAGTGTTTCCCATGCCTTTTGATCAGCTTTCATCCACGTATTCATTTGCTCTACTTCCTCTAGTTTAAGACTGGTTGTCTCCGTTATACCGGCCGCTACGGACGGTTGCTTAATAGTTCCGCATGTATAACCCCTTAAATCACTGTCTCGTGATTGTCTTTCGATAACTTTTCTATTTGATAAAGTCCGGAAGCCATATCACAAGTAGAATTGACGTACATAACTTTCGTTCTTAGGTATAGCTATACCGTATAGGCTTCGATAGAGGCGTCAAACTTATTTAAGCTTAATTAGGCTTAATTTCGGATCAAGTCCTCTTCTTACCTTCTAGCAAAGTCTTTTAATCCCCTGGTCTGTGCACAGGCATTGAATTCTATTGTTTTAGTCCAACAATTGGATTGCTGTATTTACTGAAAGTCGTTTTTTGCCCCCTCTCTTGAATGAATTTGGCTACAGCTCAAGCATAACAATGCACTTTAACGATCGCACAACATAACAAAACTGTCAGCTACTATTACGTGTTCAGCAACAAAACGTAACATTACCTGACAGTTTTGTTACGTTGTGCGATCGTCAAAATGCATTGTAATGTTTGAACTGTAGCCAAATTCTTTCAAGAGAGGGGGGGAAAAACGACTTTTCAGTAAATACAGCAATCCAATTGTTGGACTAAAACAATGCTGTGCACAGACCAGGGGATTAAAAGACTATGCTTCTAGTGTTGCGCAGTGGAAGCGTGCTGGGCCGTGACCACCGAGAGAGAAGGCCTCCGCATTGAAAATTAATACATTGTTACATCATCATAGATAGTGCTAATTCAGGGCTTATTATTGGTTGAAATACGAATAACAATGCACTATCTATGATGATGTAACAATGTATTACGTTTCATCGCAGAGGCCTTCTCTCTCGGTGGTCACGGCTGGGCCAACACCACCTAAAGAGAAAGCCTGAGCGCGGAAACGTCATACATTGTTACAACATGATACGAAGTCATAATTTAGGGCTTATTATTGGTAGAAACGCGATTAAAGATGACTTTTTATGATGATGTAACAATGTATGAAATTTTCGCGCTCAGGCTTTGAGTAGAGGTGGTGTTGGCTGGGCCCATAACCTGTCATGATTTTGTGCATCGTGCAGAAATAATTTTTTCAAAGAAGCAGCAAGTAAACATTGTTTATATTAGCAGTGAAAGAATATAATGAATACAAAGGAGCTAACATGCGCTGCAACTCAATACATTTCTCCATAACTACAACAATAAAAGCGCATGCCAGCTTAACAAAGTAGAAAGTGCTAATGGAAACGATGGTTAAGATTAGGAATTACAACACTTCTTTAGCACGACTAATGCTTAATGAACTGTAAGGGGTGGTTTAACACGAAACCGAAGTGGTTATACGAGAAACCGAAGTGGTTATACAAGAAACCGAAGTGGTTATACGAGAAACCGAAGTGGTTATACAAGAAACCGAAGTGGTTATACTAGAAACCAGAGCACTGCGACTCTATGAGTCTATTGTACTATCCCCAATTAACGACTGCCACAGGAAACAGTAGCAGCCGGGACCGACGGCTTAACGTGCCCTCCGAAGCACGGGGGGCGATGGACGTTTCCAGGCGGTCACCCAACCTGTAATTAACCGCGCTCAAGGTTGCTTAACTCCACCAATACGTTAAGAAAGGCGAGACAACCGAGCTACACCTGCCCCCTTAGCACGACTAAATAGGTGAGTATTTCTCTCCGCCATTTGGTTCCAACGTCGATACTGAAAAGCATGGGCCGCATAGGGTCGAGCATGTACAACGGCGAAGATTTTCGCTAAAATGAACAAAATATTGCATTACGTCGTGAAAAACATTTATTTGAATGTACATAAACCATACATAACATGGGACATAACCCTGTATATAACAGACACGGGCAAATGTAAAGCTCTATACAGGGTGTTTTTGAATTGAGTACAGATTTTTTGGGAGATGATAGAAGAGGTGCTTAGAAGTATTTTTTGTCATATGAACATGGGGTCCCCGCAGCTCCGTTTACTTACAATACTGCATTGAACAATCAAATGACACCGGGA
>JAHWFO010030781.1:56079-67899 GCA_023313115.1 Rhysida immarginata | reverse complement strand
TTTTGAAGGGCCAGGTCGTGGATTGGCATCGATAAAACGTGAATTGTGTGAATTTGAGCGCCATTGACTTCATCGAAAAAACTAAATTCTACACAGCCGGAGCGAACCGAAGTGTCTTAAAAGAAACTTCTTCGCAAATATTCTCACTGATTTGTCACAGTGAATATTTCTTCACACGTTACAAAAACTATCTGTTGACGAAGGGAAATTCTGAACTTATAAAGCACTTGGTGTTATATGTCAATATTGAGTTTCCATCATGTTGCAATTTGATGGAAAAAAAACTGCAAAATTTTTTTTTTAAAGTACGTTCCTTCTGTGTAAAAAAACTTTTCCGAAAACTCTTTCGAAGAAGACGAAAAAATGTATTAGACTCTGCATCCCTAAACCGGAAAACAATTTAAGCTGTAAATAAATGTTATTTGTTTTGTTTTTTCCTGAAAGTTTTCTTATACGGTATGACAGTAAAAAAAATTCTAACACTGTAACACATATAGGCCGGATTGTTTTGTAATATTGCAATAATGAATTAAAAATCATTTTCGTTAAATATAATTTGTTAAAATTCCTTCCTCTTTTATATATAAAAAATGAAAAACATATATTTCCTGAAAATTAACAATATTAATTTAAAAGCAATTATTATCCTCATTAATATATTTAAAACAATTATACAAAAAAGGCAAAAGCAATATTTTTGCATTTAAAAAATAAAAATATAAGAAATAAAAAAAATATATAAATAACCTCATCGCCATACAAAACATTCTATTATTGCTATTCCAATTATAACAAGTTTTAAAAAAATGTCATTAGCATTATCTAAATGAGTTTCATAAAAAAAACAAAACCAAAACAAAAAACCCGAACGATTTAAGTAAATGTTAATTCCTATCACAAATAATTTTTCCAAATGAAGCTAACAATGTTTTAATAATCTATATGTTGTTAAACCTAACATCCATATTGGGAGTTTATTAAAAATATATGGAATATAATATTCTTTTTCTCTTGCACCATACAAGTTAAAGATTTTTGTACTATACTCACCGCCACGTAAGTTGAAGATCTTTTTGACATGCGCAGTAAGTTTTCTCATCAATATGCTTTGTCTGGATTTTATCCATGATACACTTGTTCTACTCTAGTAAAGGCGGAGATATCGTTGAAATGTGGAAAGCCTTTTAAAAGTCATAGTATAAAACAAATTGCCTTCGAGTCGACTATTCTGCGTCATATTTTAATTTATTAATTTCATTTATCTATTTAAAAAAAAAACGAAATTAGAAACTAAATATAAATACGAAAACAATGTTTCGAAAGAAATTCAAACGATTAGTTTCCGAGTTACGCCAACGCCATCTAGAAACATGTTTCTAGGTGGCATTGGTTACGCACTCAACATCATAACCAATGCTCACATGTGAATACTAGCCACCAGGTGTTACGTTGACTACGTAACTCGGAAACTACTCTTTGGAATTCGCTCAAATTTTAACGGTGTACACAGTTTTATGTACCCTATTATTTCTTCAAACTTCTTTAACCTAGGACATTAGCGCGCATGTGCATTGTGGCATTCCTCATCTCTCTCATGAAAAGCTATAATGGCGGAAAAACGTCGCTTCGCTAAATATTTTATAGTTATTCGAATTAATTGCGCCATCATGCCATGAATAATTAGTGCAGAAGAAATTCTATTTATTCAAGAACATCGGTTATGAACCGAAACAAGAAAGAAACAAATTTATTTTTGATAATCAGAGAAGATTGAGTCGGCATTAGAGTGCCTATCACTAAAAGCGCAACTATTCCCATCTGGCGGTAAAAATTAGGATTTTGCTGTTTTTTCGGTATACCCTGATCGTAATTAGGATTTTGCTGTGTGAAAACATGGATTTGTCGATAAAGCTTGATTCAACTTGAACGTTTGCAAAATGTTCGTGATCATGAATTGTAGTGTGAACATGGTATTTGTAGACGTGCGAAAAGCGTCACCAATTAGCATCTTTTATGCCCGATTGCTAAGCTGCCTGCTTTGCTGTAATTGTGCACGCCGTCTGCCAATCGTGCTCTAAAGCAAGACGCGGTCATTCAAAAATTACCTCCAGCACGGGCCGTGCTTTAGCTTAACACGACACGCTTAACGCGACTAGAACGGAGTTTTTGAATGTAGCTAGTGATTGCTAAAATGATATATTGTTAAAATCCAAAAATGTATTGTCGTCGTCGTTTTTTACCTAAGTAGCTTTATCTATTATCATTTTAAGAAACGCGCTAAACTAATTTTAAAAAATCAAATTAAAACCTAAAAGGGTAATTTTAGCTATTGTAAATTATGAAATTCGTTATATTATGTTTGTGATTCTTATTTTTTAAATTTAACGAGGATAATAACATCCAAATAAAAAAAATTTGAAATTGATTAACGAAATTTTTCAAAATAAATCAATTTAAGTTTTTTCATTTTATGATATTCATTACTATGCATAATTATACTTTTTCAGTTTATTCAAGTCGTTAACTTACAGTTTATATATTTTTGACATTACTAGGTGCAAATTATGTTTAACAGTTTGTGGAAGAAGCGATCTGCTTACTAAAAGTTTTGAAGAAATCGGTAAAAATTACGTAGTGTGTGCAAGCATGTTTCACAAATGAACAGCTTTATAACGCCAGCAGGAGAAGCTTATATGTTTGTAACAAGTTGATATTCAAGACTTCTGTAGTGATTACATTTTCATTGTTCGTACTTTTTCCTGTTTATTTTTTATAAATTTGTACATGTGAGAATCATTACCATTTGTATATTTCATTTTTCACATAGTTCACTTTTATTATCTTTAGATTCTGATATGGGAATTATAAAATACACAATAGGAACTATGTGGACATTTCTGCATGATAAATGCACATAAATTAATACGAGGGTTGGGGCATAAGTCATTGCAACTATTTTTTTTTTGTGAGAATTCGACCGTGGGTGGAAAATGCGAAATATATAGATGAAAGGACAAGGAATGGAGGAAATGTACGGGCATTTAGCAACACGGAAATATTTTGCTCTTCATGTTTATTATCGTCCTAGATATAACATTACAACTTTCATGTTCTAGAATCATTACAGCACACATACCCTAACTAAAGGGCCTCAAAGTAGTCCCCTGACGTTCACAGTACGCTGCCAACGATGTGACAGGCGCCAATATCATCTGCTTCACCATTTCTCTCACCATGTGGAAATCTGGTCATCTCCTCCTGTTGCACAATATGGGTATTTGCAATGTCCATTCGCGTCCGAAGCTGTCTACCACGTAATGGTTCCTTACCGTCCGTATAAGATCAAAATCATATGGAGAAAAGTCCGGAGAGTATAGTGGGTGCTCCAATTCTTACCAAAGCCAGCGGAGACCGGCTATATTGAGCGTTGTTCAACTCTGGTTACATCCATCCTGCACGGCAGTTGACTAAGAACTGATTTAACATTGTTCTCTATGCAACAAAAGGAAATCACAGGGCCAGCTGGTGTTATGGAAATATACTATGAATTAACGGTTTCTTCGAGACATATGACATTTTGTGATACCATCCCTTAGCTATGAGAAAAAAAATAGTTGCCATGACTTATGCCCCAACCCTCGTATTTATAAAAGTTATTTAGCAATTTAAGTTTTACTAGGAATAGATGAGTTTTTTATATTTGTGAAAGTTACTTTCAATACAAAATAAAATTGCTTGAAATTTAAAATGTTTTTTGCGGTTTCTATTTAAATATAACATTTTCAGAAAATGATTTTAAAATTATAAACGTAAGTAAAAACATATTAAACTGAAAAAACTTATCTATACAGGGTGCTTTTGAAAAGGATGTCGTGAGATACATAGCAATGTTCTGCACCTTAAAATAAACACAACTTTCCTCATACGTTTTGTCGAAATTGCATTCCTCAACCACTCTCACAGGAAGGCCAAATTAAGCTAATGGAAACTGCGTAATCGAAAACATACTTCAATTAAACATATCAGGTCTAGTAATTACGAATCTTTCAGTGGGCTGTGAGAGTGATTGAGTTTAGGGCCAACACATTAAGTGCACAGGTAGCTCGCAGAAACCTTCTTCTTCTTCGCAGCTCTTTTGCGGGAGGGGACCAGCTTTTTAGATACACAAATTCGACGCACTTATAAGAAAATGAAGGCAATTAGGAAACGGGCACTAGTGGCCCCTGTATTCTTTCAAGGAGACCTGTTTCGTGTAGGTAGAGAAATAAGAGATTGACAACAAGACTCTTATCTCTCTGGCACATTGGGGAGGCAAGGAGCATATTTTGCAGAGAGGGGTCGATGCTTCGAGCCGACAGGCCACGCAGTAGAAAGTCCCCCTGTTGATGGAAAAGGGGGAAATGCAATACAACGTGTTCAACTGTTTCCGAGGAGCCGCGCTTGCACAAGTCAGAAGGGGAGATTTTGAGTTTGTGACGGAAGTGGCCTAAAGGGAGGTGACCACTTCGGAGACGAAATAAAGTAGACTTTTGGAGGAATGAATGCCACCTGGGGGAAGAAGAACGAACACTATTAACTTTCGGAAATAGACTTTTGTAGTGACTTCCTTTCGTTTCCATACTCCACACAGCACTCCATCGCACTAGAATATATTCCCGAATGAAGCCATCAACACGCCATAGCCTCGCCGGCTTACTCCTCACTTTTGCCTAAGAGGCAAGCCGATCGGCTAGTTCATTCCCGTGAAACTCGTGGTGGCCAGGGATCCAGATGAAGCTGATGAGGTAGCCATTAGAAGTAAGAAGAAGCAGAAGGTTAATTACGTATCCCAGCAGGTTCCTATAATACCATCGTTCTTTCGTTAGGGCTACTTGTATGGCACTGAGGGCACTTCTGGAGTCCGATAGAATTTGGAAGCACCCTGAGGGAAGGGAGGCAATGGTAAAGAAAGCTTTATGAACGGACATAAGTTCAAACGGGAAGGAGGAAACAGCAGGTTCCACTTTTTGTGAAAGTAGAAAAGCGTTTGACGAATAGACACCAATTCCACCTGATAAGCTGGGGGGCGACAACGAAGCATTCGTGTACACGCACTGGAATCCGGGAAATTTTTCGTTCAAAAAGTTACTTAGGAGAAGGTCCCTATCTCTAGCTGAGGGGTGTTCAGGCACCCAGTTTGGAACTTCTGCAAAGGAGTTTTCCACTGCAAGCTCTCCGATTGTGTCGGTAATCATCGGTTCACAAACCTTCAGGCGCCGACACTGAAATTTGGTGAGGGTCTGTGAGGAGAGGGACTTCAATCGATCAGACATGAAAACTTGGTCACAGTTCTCGGCGAGAGAGAGGGACTCTACATATCTGTTGGACGCCAAGCAGTATGCATAAATAAGAATGACCATTTTTGCTTTCCACCTAAGAGGGGGGAGGGAGGGATGTTAGCATCGATATATAAGGTCGCACAGGGGGACGAAGGGGCAGCGTGCAAACTGTGCCTAATGATTTTTTTTCCTCCTTTAAAAGGGGATCTATGGCGCTGTCAGACGCAAGGAGGAGGAAAATCGCTGAAAGGTCCGGGATCCTGACGAGTGCATTAATGTCTCTCCAAGGGGGGGGGGGGGGGCGCATTTGGCTTTCATGACGAGCTTAATCCGATCTAGGTTCTTTATCAATTTGTTCTTTATGGAACTAATGTGGGGGCGCCAGCTGAATTTTTCATCTATGACGAAACTCAAGAATTGGTGGCTGCGCTTAAACGGGAGACGACTGTTCTGCAGGAAGATTGACATGGGAGGGGGCAGGCTCGACTTTACAAAGCACGGAACCACCGTTTTTTCCGTAGAGAAGTTTATACAGTTGCTCCGTCCCCATCGTGACAGGGTGTCACAGGTGCTTTGCAGCAGGGCTGTAACTTATGCGAATACCAAAACGCCACGTCATCTGCTAAAACACTTTTCCCCAGCGCAGGGGAGGTGCCCAGGAAAATATCACTAACAAAGACGTTGAAGAGAGTAGGGCTTAGAACGGAGCCCAGAGAGAGCCCTAGCTGAGCTTTTACCAAGCAATACCCCCGAGAAATTTGATCCCTACACTCCTCAGTCTTAGGAAAGAAGAAATCCAGCCGATTAGCCTACGAAGAACATTTAAATCGATCAATTTATTAATTAGTAGCGTATGAGACACGGAATCAAATGCTTTTTTGATGTCTAAAAATATCACACCAGTGCTTTCTCATTTCTCTTTAGCCGATAGAATGTCATCAATTAGATTAATGACAGGGAGGATGTGGCTACGCCCCTTTCTGAAACCGGAGAAGTAGGCGGGAAATAGATTATTGGACTCGAGAAAGTGCAGGAGTCTGTCATTAACAAGTCTTTCAGCAATTTTGATGAAGCACGACCTGAGGGGTATGGGTCTATAACTCGTAGGGTTTTTGGGAGGCTTGCCGGGCTTTAAGATGGGATAGATAATCGAATCCATCCATTTAGACGGTATGATCCCAGTAGATCAAGAAACGTTGATCGCCTCCAACACAAATCGCCTTTGGCTCTCATTTAACATCTTGAAAGCAAGGTTTACCAAATTATCTGGGGCAGGGATAGTGTGGCTGGACCTAAGAGCTGATAATAAGGCAGGCTCTGTGAACGGACGCTCCCACGACGAAACATTGATATGCGGATAGAAGGAGGAGGGAAGATGCTTTGGCCAACTGAGAGGGAAAACCGCCCGAGTTCCAATGGACATGTGTAGTATAGCTCTAGCGGATTATTCGGGGTTAAGGGCCCCGCCGTCACTGCTTCTAAGAAGGGGTATGCGTGGAGGGGAGCGCTTCTGGAAAAGCTTCAGAGTTTTCCAAACGTTGCCCGGGCGATTGCTTCTAACCTGGTTTGCCCAAAAGGACCTTCTACTCTTCTTGAGAATCTTCTTACAGACAGCCTTTGCATTTTTGAACGCTATCCAGCATTGGGAGCACCTGCATTTTAGAAAGGTCCTTTTCGCCCTGTTTCTATCGCTGGCCACTCTATCTCACTCTGGATCCCACCAGCACGGTTTCAGGGGGCGGGAAGCGACACCACGCCTCTTCAAGATTCTCACTTAAAAGATCTGTAACAACTCTATAATGTCGAGGGAACGATAAGAGTCACCGACGAGGGGGCAGTGCAGGAGTTGGAATGAAGAACATGGGGCGTAGATGCGGGAGAGCACACTCTAATACTCGAGGAAATACAGAGGCGGACTGGTTGATGGTCACTATCATAAGACCCTGATGACTTGGTAAAAAGGGTCTGGAAGGGACAAAGGTGGCTGCCTGACGATCACAAGCTTGCTATTGTCAACACCTCCTATACTCTGTCCAACGAAAGTTTAACTGGACACGTCCACTTTCGTTGGATAAAGTATAGAAAGAAAGCCAAACAACTGAAACGTCATACATTGTTACATCATCATAAGACGACCAAATTTAGGGCTTATTATTGGTAGAGATACGATTAACAATGGTCGAAATACGATGATGTAACAATGCAAAATGTGAATTTGTTGATATTACATTTAAGAATGTTCCTTAAAGTTCACACATCATTTCCAAGGAAACAGAATATCATTTGGCAGTATCATTGAAACATCTTTTACTGCATCTCATGGACCATTACAGCATCACAGAGCAGGTGGATATGGTTCTCATCTAGGGAGAAGGAAGGTGCAGTGGGCGTGCTGCTGCACGGCTGTATCGAGAGCGTTTTCCACAGCGACATGTACCACAGCACACCATCTTTTCCCGTATTGTACAACGTCTGAGGAAGACTGGAACCATCAATGTCCATAGACCAGGTGCAGATCGCCCATGAACTGCTCGGACAGACCAACTGGAGGACCAGGTGCTTGAAGAGATTGGTGATAATCCATCCACCAGTACACGAGCTGTGGCAGCAGTTCAGGAGGGATTAACGGCAAAAATGGCATAGGAAAACATTGTTCTTGTTAGCACTGCCTATCACCTCTAGAAATTTGTACAATGAATTCTGAATCACCCTGTATATGAAATAGACTACTTCGTTTATGTTTGTTTGCTTGCATGTGTGAACAATCAGCCCGTGGTGTTTGGGTTGACAATCGGCTGGTCGTGTTTATACGTTGGGTCAACATACCGCACCCAACGAAAGAGACAGGCCAGCACCTCCTAGACAGAAGGCCTGATAACGGATACGTCATACATTGTTACATCATCATTAGTCGACCCGTAGCAACAACTCCTCTCAATCTTTACAGCATGGAATTCACTCACGGTCTTGCCCGGCGGATCAGTCCGGCGGCCGTGCCTGCCGGGTTGATCCGCCTGTGTATGTCATGGATCTGCCTGCCCGTCGCCCGGCCCGTACGGCCCATTTTTGCCGCGGGTGTATGGACAGATCCGCGAGTGAATGCAGGCGCAGGGATGTGCCCGCCGGGCACCCATTTCAGCAGCCAATGGGAAGGTTTAAGGCACGTGTTTTGACACACGTGTTTTGCACAAAAGATCTTTCTCGCTGGTTTCGTATTTTGCTCACTCATCAAACTCAGTACAACACTCAGCAGGCAACTGGCATGTCTGCGTGTGTGTGTGTGTCCAAGGCCGGGAACGCCCGCCGGTCAGATCTGCCGGGCCAAACCGTGAGTGAATTCCACGCTTATAGGAGGCGATGCCCGTAGCCAACGAAAAAGACAGGCCCCGACACTGAAAAGTCACATGATTATCTTAGTCCAACAAACGAAAATATACTGTTTGTTAAAATACAAGATGTAAACGATAATGGTTACATTGTGGATTGGACTAAGATGATCATGTAACTTTTCAGTGTCAGGGCCTGTCTTTTTCGTTGGCTACGTAGTCGACCAAATTTATGGCTTCTTATTGGTAGAATTACGAATAACAATGCCCTATTTATGATGACGTAACAATGTATTACGTTTCATCGCAGAGGCCTTCTCTCGCCAGTGCCTGTCTTTTTCGTCAGCTACAATGCTTGTCTTAATGTATCATGTTTTAAGGGGGATAAATGTTATAAAAATAAATAAATAAATAATTAAATAAATAAAATTTATTATTTGTTTATTAAAATCTTTGGAGAGATATAAGAAATTATTCTAAAAAAATAAGAGAATACAACTTCTAGGGCGTGCAGCTGCTCAAGCTTTTGTTGAAAAGGTCAAGGTTCTTTCCCTAATCAGCTAATAACTGGAGAAAATTTATTTTTCATGTGCTTTTTGTAATGTAGTAACTTACTTAGAGAAGTTATAGATAGTGTTTATCTAACCATATTAGAAAATTATAAAGATCTCAACTGATTGTGGGAGAGGGCAATCTTTGCTGCTAAAACTGTTACTGTCAATATAAACAACCACACTCAGGACATGATTCCACTCTCTGTGACTGAACAACTCTATTGAAACGGTTTCATGTTGATGACGGATGCTGATGACGCTGTAAACAGAGTTCCTCAACTCTCTCAATCCATCTATGAAGTATTTTTAATATAGACAGAAGTAATTGAATACTCATAGCCTTTCTTTGATATTCTAAAATATTAAGGATGCATTGTTGAATTTTCCTGGGCGAACCCAATTGGCCACAAAATTCCAGTGCGAGCACTTTAAAGAATTCTTTTCGTTTTTCCAAAATAAATATATACTTTATTGAGGGTTTTTCATTTATATTCAAATTCAGACATTGCAACAATGTCTAACAATTGAAATCGGAAATCTAATTAGACACGCCCAGTCAAACTTTTGCAGAACAGTCTTTACTGTGACGTCAATAATGCCTTGCCTCGCTGTTAATACTTGCATCATTCATGCATGGCCTGTGTGTTTCATTGGATAAGTTCAGAGGGCACCTATTAACAACATATTTCATTTATTCTATGGTAAAATTATGAAATGGCATGTCTTTCTATTGAAGGTCTCTGCCCTGAATATACTGAAAACTAAATCAATTAAGGAAAGAGGTACAAGTCGTTTATTTCAATTCTTTTGTGTATTAAGAAGTACATGTACTTTTTGTATTCTTTGCTTGTTTATGTAGATTCCCTTTTTTATTTCTTTGGTCATGATAGACTTATGATCGGTTTTTCAATACTGTAGCCCTGTTTAATTTGAAATTCCTGCAGCTTTCAAAATTATTCACGCCATGTCAAACGTGAAAGAAATTTATTTTAAGCATGAGAAAGACAAACATTTAACTTCGCACACATAAATTGTTGAAACTTTCCGAGAAAATATATATAAAGGCTTTGGTGATGCTCAAAGCCACCTCACCTCAAAGAAAACCTTTCCTGTTGGTAAGTGTAGAAAAATTTATCTTATATCTAATAGATTATAGCCACTGCAATGAAATGAAATAATATTTTAAAACATAATGGTTTCGGTTTTTTAACTTTTTTATTTTATTAAATCCAACATCTACATTCTTGATCTATATTGCTGTTGATAAATAATGAGAAAAGGTCCAGGAATAGCAATAGGTAGAGTCTTTATTGGGCGTTCGACGAACTTTCGAGAATCATCTCATCTTCAAGTATCTATTTATTCTCGAAACGTCATCGAACGCCCAATAAAGACGGTACTCTGTTAGAAACGCTCACAATCAAATCAGATTGAACGTTTTCTGTAAGCTTTCATTCAGGGAATAAAAACTGTGTTCATAGCTTATTTCAAGAGCTGAAATCGAAGACAGTCAATGAATGTTCCATGATTAATTTCCATATCGTACCATTGTTGCCCCAGTTCATCGCGGAAAGTACAGTGTATATATATGTCTGTGTGTTTTAATTGATTCACACCAGGGACTTTGGCTGTGTAAGATATTATTGTACCAAACGAGCCACCATATAGTTGGCATCAATTGAGCCCCCAAATTGTTGGTACGTATTTCCAACATGAAGTACAAGATATTTATTAATATTACTTACCTGGGCTCTTCTGTCTTGTTCCGTCAGTTTGTGTGGCCTCCATCACTTCACGACATCATTTAGTAGTCGATTTTGATATAGCTAGCTAACCTACTACTGCTCCATACGAAAATTTTACATTCAGGATGGAGAACCCATTAAGTAAAGTTCTGCAGTAAAGTTTTGTTTCTAGTTGAAAGATTTAGAGATGATTTTATTAGAGCGAAGCTCTGTTATCAGGCGAAAATCAAAATTCTTTGTGCGCATAAAACTTTTGAACCAGAGAACATAGACAAATGAAATTTTGCACACAGCTGGACATGACCATCCTGATGGTCACTAAATAAAAATTTTAAAAATCGGTTCAGCCATCGAGGAATAATCACCATTTAGCTGTTCCCATTGAAATGCATTGAAAAAAAAATGTAAACAAACAATTGCACGCGCTAATAGAATTTTCAACATAGAAAATATGGCGAAGCCCTTCGCAAATTTTTTTCTGCATCATCGATTTTTGAGACCATTTTATCGAGTTCTTAGAACTTTTATCACCTGGTTTTTAGAGCGAAGCGTAAGTGAAGCTCTGTTAACAGTCGACAAGTGTAATTCGATGACCGCATAAAACTTTTGACACGTAATAGTCACAACAATGAAAATTTGCACGTGCATGCGCATGACCATGGTGATGGTCAAGAAAAAAAAATTTTTCAAATCCGACCTACCATCGAGGAATAATCACCCTTCAATTGTTCCCATAGAAATGCATTGAGAAAAACGTAAACAAACATTGCGGGTGCAAATAGAAGTTTTGACATACAAAATACGGCGAAGCCCTTCGCAAATTTTGCTCTTGTAACACCACTAAGTGTCAGCTGTCTCTTCCTTCGATTACACTTTC
>JAHWFO010030781.1:0-50714 GCA_023313115.1 Rhysida immarginata | reverse complement strand
CCAGGCAAACGATTCTACGGGTGATTCTAATCAGGTTGAGAGTACTACGGCAGCGGCTACAGGAAACTAAACGTGAAATGACATCTTGTTCATCTAAGAATAATGTGTTTTATTTCATGATTCTCTTTTTAATCCTTTGTAATTTCGATACGGCTAACGCATGTATTGCAATGCAAATAAAATAAAATTTAGCATTTCAGTTATTTTAATTTCTTAAAATAATTAAATTTCTATTTATCGATAATGTTGAAATAATAGTCATCAATGGCAATTCGAAAATCAAATTACGTAACATACGTTTATATTAGAAGGATGGGAAAATAATGTTTTTTAAAAGAAGATAAACACTGTTTGCAACCGTCAAAATATAGTGCTTAACCAATTATATTACGAGAGGGTGATCAAGAAGTAGGGTTACAAAGCCTGCAGTGAAACGTGTACATTTTATTTCATACAACCCATACAGCCAACTGAGAGTATATACATTAGGTCATTTTTAGACATAGTCTACTTGTCGGTTCGTGGGATGAGTTTGAATATTCCCTCCTGGTAAAAATCCTGATCTTGCGTGTTCAGCCACGTTGTCGCTAATCGATCAGGAGGTAACGGCCAGGACTTCTCAGCGAGGGCGTCATCTTCCTTCACGACAACGCTCGACCTTATACAGCCCAGAAGACCACCACGCTGTTGAAGCAGTTTCGCTGGGACATCATCGAACACCCTCCCTACAGCCCGGACCTCGCTCCAAGCGACTTTCGCCATTTTCTCACTTGAAGGAGCACTTAGGAGACCGATGATTAGCTTCAGATGAGGAGGTGAAATACTTCGCGACAACGTGGTTGAACATGCAAGGACATGATTTTTACCTTGAGGGAATATTCAAGCTCATCCCACGAACCGTTAAGTGCCTAAACCGATATGTTTATCAGTTTTTATGCATGTAATATCAGTTGGCTATATTGATTGTATGAAATAAAATGTACACATTTCACTGCAGGCTTTGTAAACTTATTTTTTGATCACATCTCGTATATGTTTACAACGTGAAAACCTATAATCCATAGGGAGAATTTCACTTTATAGTTACATCCATTCCACAATTATGTAATCTATAACAGTTGACTATCATGAAACCAAACTTTGAATGGCGTAAAAATGGAGAGAGAAAACGAAATGTATAAACCGGGTGTTTCAAAAATAACCGGATAACCGGTATATTTGAAAAATCAATAAAAACTAAACGGGCAGCGATAGAAATACACCGTTTGTAATTTCGAAAGTTTGTCTGCCTGAAAATTTACTGTTGTCCCAAGCATATTTGCTTTATTGATTTATTGATTTTTCAAATATACCGGTCATTTTTGAAACACCCGATACTTTGTTGGTATTAAAAATTTTTGTGGACTAGTGGTTTCGTTTTCTCTCTCCTTAATCATTGCTTGTGTCCACAATTTCTGGCTTTACCTTTCCATTTTGTTTGAATGGCGTCTTTAGAAAAAAAAGGCGTTAGTTGTGATGCAAAGAAGTCCGATAGCCCAGTTTTGACACTCAACTTTTTGAATCTCTTCCCACTAAGAAAGTGCTGCAGAGATTCCAACAAATAGTAATCAGATGTTGCAATGAAATAGCATTTGCAGACTAAAATCTCTGATCTCTTTCTGGGTCAGTCTTGCCGAGTAAGGGCTTTGTTGTCAGGGCTTTAAAAAATTGGAGCGGGATATCTTGTCTGTTGATCTTCCTTTTTTATTTAAGGTACTTTTCAACAGTAGACCATGATGCATTGAGATGTTTGGATAATTCTTCAATGAATTGTTCAAGTCCATTGACCTCCTTGTACGAGGGGCATCAAAGGGGTCAAAATTACCCGACCGAAATTTGGCGATCTAACACTGGACATTAATGCATTCGGATAAACAAAGCAAATATTTTTGATGACCACAGTTGCATTCTTAACCTTAGGAAAATTCATACAGCATGCATTGACGAACATGGCTCTCTTAGGATTTTGTAAGACAAATCTGGAAAAGAAAAACGCCTATACGAAAGTTAAAGGATGATATTTGCTTTACTTGTACATACACTTAATTTACATTGAAAGTACGAAAGAAAGCCAATAGAGCTTTTTCACTACGCGTCATGGTGTCGTCATTGTGATGTCATCGACACGACGCCGCCATATTGGATAACAAGCAAACAGGTACTCGCTTTCTGCGCTATCAGTTCGCTACTCGCACACGCTCTGGAATTCATTATACAATGTCCTTTCGCTGCATCTTAGGATGTTCTAATTTCTAGAGATAGATTAAAATATTTTTACAGAATACCTGTAGTTCAGAGGCACTAAGATAAGCTAATCTTCTAAATAACACAGAGGAGAAGAAGAGCTTGGCTCGCCGCGATTAAAGAGTTGTACTCCACGAAAAAAGAGTTATACTCCACAACTGCGACAGTATAAAATACTAGCGTGTCTACTCCAATCATTTTAGAATGAAATTCAATCTGGATACTACATACAGAAAACGCTTGTTTAATTAAATAAAGGCTGTTCGTCGTAATTTTCCCAAAGGAGTCTGGTGTATCAGAAATTGATAAAGTTCAGATTAGCGGCCCCCAATTTTCTCGGCTGACATCGATCAGCCTCATCGCGTTTATGCGCTGAATTTATTATCGTAAGATACCTAATTAATATGTAAATGATTTATCATATTATGGAAATTATATTTTAAGAAATTTATGTAGGAAAAAAATCACGAAAGTTCCATGAAGGTGTACGTTAAATGATGGGCGGCCATGCCGGCATAGCCCCCTAAATAGTAAATGGGGGCTATGCCAGTGGTCGCCCATTAGCCGAAGTTCATCGCCACGGAACTTTAGTGATTTTTTTCCTGCATATATTTCTTTAAATTTAATTTCTATAACACTATAAATCATTTATATATTAATTAGATATTCTACGATAATAAATTCAGAGCATAAACGCGAAGGGGCTGATCGATGTTAGCCGAGAAAATTAGGGGATGCTGCGCTGAACTTTTATCCTGAAATTTTACTTTCGGTGTCCCATTTATTACATACCTTGCTATAAACGAGTGTATTAACGTTAATTTGTTTGTAGCCGACTTCGAGGACCCAGCCACACAAAATATTCTTGTATGCATCGAGTGATTTGTTCGCGTGTGATCCGGCTGTGCTTGTGGACGACGTAGCTTGAAATTAAGATGAGATCCAACGAAGGCAAACTTCTTTTCTCTAAAGTAAACTCCTGATTTAATAGGGTATAAGGATCAATACTATCAATATCAGCAATTTTTTGTTCATATCTCAGTTGTGCATGGATTGGGAGATTCGTGTAATATGCTATCTTGCCATAGCGACTAGCGTGTGCGAAGCGTGCTTGTTATCCAAGATGGCTGACCTAGTTCTGCGTCCTGAGTTGCTAAGCAACCTAAACCCAGAATGCCTTACGCGGTCACGTGCTGTAAAAGCTCTATAAGTTACAAATGGCTATAGAATTGAAACAAATAAAAGTATTGACTTGAAATGTACTTTCATTTCTCCGCATAATCTCCCTGTACAATGATGTACATATCCCGTCTTTTCATGAGCTCCTCAAATCTGCAACATAAAATTCTTTGGACTGCTGTCTGAATCAGACGGAGACTTTTGTACAGCTTCATCACCGAGAAAGCGATGCTCACAGTCTTCTGGAATCACTAAGGCATATTGCTTACCATATTCTGACAGCGAGAGCAAAATGTAAATGCTTACTCCTACTCTAACATCCTCATGAAACTTTGTAAAGCCATTCGGCGGCCGAACTTCTCATCAATGGAGTTTTGAGGGCAAGAGGAAGGCAATCTATACTGCTACTCATCGAAGTGCGCCGTTTTTGACCGACTTGTTATTGTATAACGATGGTAATGAGTTGTTGCGTATTTGGGTGTATTGTATAACAATGGGATACGTTCAGAGCCATGGCAGCCATGGGTCTCGATGCCCTCAAAAGATGGCGGATATTCAATGTTTATGTTTTGATATTTCTCCCTATATTTAATTTCCTTCAAAGATCTTACAAGTGTTTTGTCTAGTTTGGGTCTTTTTTTAAGAGAAATAAAGAGGAATTCAAATTATAAACTTTTAATTGTTATTAATACTTATTTGAATTCGACTTGAAGGGGTCCACGAAAAATTCTGAAAAGTTAATGCGGCCGAGCTAAGATTGGTGGTCATATTTCTGAAAACAGAATTTAAAAAAGTTAATCCGTTTTCAAGTTATTATGATGGCCAGGTAAAAGTATAGACCAAGTGTGCATTCTTATAAGTAGCTTTTCGCTAAAACTAAAAAGTGCATTGCCAAGCAGAATCTTATCATTCACCTCAGCCATTGTAGACTTTTGCAGTCTTGGTTTGTTTTTTTTTTTCTTTTCTGCTTCACTGAAAAAATCCTTTTTGTTTATATTTTTATTTGAAGGCTCTTTAACAGGATTGGTTATGTTGAAATATTTTTCGCCCACTGTAAATTCTTAATAGCGCTGGTATGCTTTAACATGTCTGAAAGAATTGGCTCCTTTATTTCTTCACTAGCCGACCTGAACAATCCTAGGACTTCCTCAAAAAATAATGCAGTTAAATAATTGGTGCAGTGACAAAACATTTTCTGGGGAGGGGGGTCGCCAAGCTTATTTATATTTTCATTTATTTTTTAAGAAATTTCGAGATTTTTATTCCGCTATGTAATAAAATGCCTGTTAAATGCCATTATTTTATTCAAATGTATGTGAGTCGCAAGTTACTTAACTTTTAAAATTAATGAATTTGATTGGCATTATTCCAATAATATATAAACAGCCAAAACTGTGGATAAAATACAGGAGACGTTATAGAGAGAGCGAATCTCAGTGCGGTAAAGACCATGTCAGCACCGTGAATTACAGAAATAATTATCAATAATTGTTTGTAGGCGTCCATAGCGTGATTTTTTTTAAGTAAACAAACTAAAAAGAGTTAATAAATTCATTCAATGTCATTCATTTAACGTCTCTTTTTTTAAAATCATCTATTCGTGACTTCGCTTTATAGCTATACACATTTTAATAAATAAACCTTTACACAGAGTGCATTAAATGAATTAAAATGACAAAGTAATATTTGGAAACTCTTACTAGTTTGTTTACTTTAAAAAATATTGCTGTGGAAGCTTACAAACAACTAGGATTATCATTAAAATATTAATGATTCGATCTCTCTTTAACGTCTCCTAAAACTCCAAGTTGGCATTTCTAATGATTAGATCACTCGTTTATCTGTTGTTTTCCCAGCATTCAGTACGCGCCACTGGGTGACGTCATGGATCTTCTCAGCCCCCAGGGTGACCAGATTGGGCGATAAACCACAAATTGGGCGTTTTTTAATCGCCATTTGCGCCTAAAATTTGATTTGTGCGCTTTGGGTTTTTTTTTTTTTTGCGAATAAATCAAAAACATGCGACTTTTGGGCGAATCATAATGAATTTGGGCTATTTGTGCGTTTTTTGTTCTGATGGCGCTTCGGTAGCAGTATCAGTCATGAGATAAGTCTAAAACTCACATACGTCATACAGGCTGACGCGTAGCCAATGAGATAGACAGGCCCCGGCGCGGAAAAGTCACCTGACCATACTGGTCCGAGAAACAATGTAACCCTCATTGTTTTCATCTTGGATTTTAACAATTGATATTTTTTCGTTTGTTGGGAAGAATGAACGTTGGAAAGTTAGCCGGACTACTATGATCAGGTGACTTTTCCGCGCCGGGGCCTGTTTTTCTCGTTGGCTACGGGCTGACGTCATATTATATTATCCAAGGCAACATATAATAAAAATATTACTGTAATATTGTCATATGCCGCCAATATGTGATCAAACAAAACAAACTACTATACATTATGTATAGGTGATCATGATCATGAATAGTTTATAGTATAATTAGTTTAGCACCATGCTCGTACTGCACCAACGATAGATAACCACAAGCAAAACAGACGATATTGACAGAAGCAATATTTAAAAATGGGAAAATGGACAAAATATCCAAAAAAGTATCAGAAAGACTGGGAAAATGAAAGGAGTTCAAAGGTAAGATAAAAAGTTATGGAACTTAATTAATGCTACAGTAGAAAGGGTATTTTCTGTAATGACATGTGTTAAAACAAGACTAAAAAATCCTATGAGTCTCACTTCACTTGAGTCTATACTGATTATGAAGAATCATAACACTGTGATAAAAAATGTTGTAATGAATTTATTCCTTCACAAATTTATTCCTTCACAATGTTGAATCAAAATTTATTCCGTTTTGATTCAACAATATTGCAAGTAAAAACAACAAAGATCAAGAAGATGGTAAAGAAAATGAATTCTTTACTGCTGTTGAAATATTTGAAGAAATTGGATTATAAGTTTAAAAAAATTTTAAATTAAAAAAATTTTTTGTAATTTTTCGTTTTAATTAATTTTAATTTTTTTTTAATTTCTTTTAATTTTTCAATTTTTTAAGAAAAACGTTGTATTTATTTTTGGGCGATAATTTTGGGCGTTTTACAAATATTTTGGGCGCTTTTGGGCGTAATTTTTGCCAAACGAAGGCGCTTTTTAACGAGAGGTATCTGGTCACTTGAGAGGTATTAACGATTCGATCTCTCTTTAACGTCTCCTAAAACTCCAAGTTGGCATTTCTAATGATTAGATCGCTCGTTTATCTGTTGTTTTCCCAGCATTCAGTACGCGCCACTGGGTGACGTCATGAATCTTCTCAGCCCCTAGCCGCCAGTATTAGGCGCATTCGGCGGCACTCAGATCTGGCTCAGATCTGAGAGAACTGTCACGTGGTATCTGACTGCTTTTCTGAGCGTCTGAGTGACTGTTGCCGAACGCGCTTTTATCTCAGAAAGAAATGGCTTTACTGACTTTACAAATATTGAGAAGAAACGGCGGTTTTACTAATTTTAGTGTACATGAAATAAAAATCTGCAACAAATGAACAACTCAGCATGATTAATATTCGATCGCGAGAAGAGTATACCATAAGGCCAGGGAGGAAAGGGTACACTGGGCATCGCCATGATTTGGCTCTCGTAGCTTTTTTGATAGCTTCGCATCGCAATGAGCGCCGCCATATTCTATCTGAGCACTCAGAAAAAGAAAAGCTTGCTGAGCGTCTGAGCTCAGAATCTGACAGATTCGTTGCGTGCCGAACACGTTTTCTTCTCAGGCGGAAGTACCAAAGTGCTCGCCGAACGCTGCTCTCTCAGATCTGAGTCAGATCTGAGCGCCGCCGAATGCGCCTATTGTTAGTGTAGGCGCCATTAATGTGGTTGGTAGAACAACATTGCCAGCCAAAGCGCCATTACTATATATCCGCTTTGTCGCCAGTTGAGAAAGCACCCCTCCCCCACCAACATCGTGCTTGTAGTCTGAAATTTCTTAAGCGACCTCTCCCAAATTTAGATGCTTTTTAATAAAATGCGGTATATAATTTCATAAATATCTCTAAACAATCATTCTATCACTGAAACCACGGTAACATAGTTGAATATCGACATCTTTTATGTATCAACCAACTACGATCAGGGATGGATGAAAGATGACCAGGATTTTTACATGAGAAAAACATTTTAAGACGCAGAAAGATAAAAACCCACCTGTGAAAGGTCAGTGGTGAACTTTTAATATACGATCTATTACTACAATTTAAAGCAGGACAAGAAATCGGCATTGTCTACGCAAACTTCAAACGTAAGCATATGATGAAGGCCATTTTTTGCCAACCAAAGCAATGGCCGACAGGCTTTCAAATGGAGACGCGTTGGTGGCGCTGAAAGCAGCTCATGAGCGATCTACTCATTTCATATCGTTGCCCCGATCCACCTTTCTCTCTCCCAATTTTTGTTGTGCCGCCACGCGCTTACGCCTACGGCGCATCCTCCACAGCCTTTCTTTTTTAATTTTAATTATATTGAAACTGGCTGTAAAGGAAAGTGATCCTCCTTGCCAATAGATGGAGATAGCCGATCTGATAGAAGCAGACGCCCTTCGCGCTGCTCTCATCGCGCTCGCTTTCAATCTCCTCGCTGGATGCTCGTGACAACGTCTCATGAACGAATAAATATCAATAACTATTTAATATAAATGTGAGTAACAAATGGTAAAAGCAGATACTGGTCTAATAGCACGTGTATGTGCAAGGATATCTCATGAATTGCTTAGTTGTACGTGTTTTAATGGTACCAAATGGTACCTTTGAAAATTTCAATGCTAAGATATAGCATGTAATATATCAAACAATCGTAACAATTATGTCATGAGTGAATATAACGAGTAAATAATGATAGTGGAAATTGGTTTAGTAGCACGTGCTCTAATGGTACCATATGATACTGTGACAAAAGGAAATTTTTGTCAGTTTTTGATCAAAAAGGAACGATCTTGAATCATGTAATGATCCGTTACTATAGTCCCTTAAAGAGAAAAGAATTAATGAAAAGAAAACTCATTTTAATTTCTTACCTTGATAATAGACCACGATGTAATTCATTACTTTTATCAGGTCTTGTTTTTTTTTTTTTTTTTGTATTTTCCCCCCCCCCCTTGAGATGTGAAATTGATTCATCACCAGTGTATTAGGCCTATAGAACTCTGGTTTGGTTTTGGATTCTGCCTCCTGCCCGCTCAAGATTCAAATGAGAACTTAGTGACTTCACCACCAGAGGGCTCTGAGTGCACTGAACCAATCACAAAGAACATCAGCCATCTAGACCAATCAGATGCACTTGTGTTCAACTGCACGTGTTTCCAACCTTTCAATCCTACCAGAATTCAAAGCGCCAGCTTCGAAATAATATTTAAGGAGGGAAATAACAAACAATAAGCACTGGTGCTCATTCTTTTGGAACAACAGGTTGAAATGATGCTGCTCTTGCTACTCATAATTGTCACATCATAGGGGAAGAAGCTCGATGATCGTAAGTGATTAGGCTTAAGGTTACCTGAATCGAATTTGGTTTACTTAGACCTATTGACACTAAAAAATGGACTGATTAACATTAAGAAGGGACATTTGACTTTGTTTTTCCGCGTTTTTAGGGTTACAGTATTCCTCCCTTATAAAAAGGAATACATGACACGTTCTGTGTCATAGACTTGGAACAATATGTAAATTTATTCATTTATAAATTGATTATTTCTTTGCTCTCATACTGCAATTTATTGTTTTGTCATTGCTTAGGCTTATTTCTTCCTTAGATTACCTTATTGAATCATAACAAAGTTTCAATAAGATTTTGTCTTGTAAAATTTGCCCTTTTGATTGTAACTTGTTATTATATCTTTGCTTAGGCCTATTTACTTAATATTATTGATTGAGACAATTATTTTTAATGATATCTATGAATTAATAAGATCTTGTCTTTCAAAATAAGCATTTATGAATCAAATATAAACTCTTGTATGAAGTTTTTTGGGACAAAAATAAAGTTACGATTTCTTTTGTACTATGTGTTTCTCCTTACTTTGCTCACTATTGTTCTATCTTTTTATCACAATGGCGCCCGAACAGGGACAATAGTGGGTGGATAACACATAGATAGTACACAAAAGTTTTCAAAAATGGAAGGAGAGCTGGATCATGGGGATGATAGTGCTATTGCACAAGGGGGAAATATGACTGAAGGAATTTTGGAATCCCAGTCTGTGGATGGCTATTCTCACATGATACCTACCTTCTCTGGGGAGGAGAGTAACTTAGGCCTAGAAGCTTTTATAGCAATAGTGGAAGATGTGGCCTGTATGGCTAAATGGGATGATCGCCTAAAAATAAGCATTATCAGAGCAGATGGGTGGCTGTCAAGAAACTGTGTGAACATAGACTTTATGAAATTAAAGAATATTCTGAATTTCTTAACTCTTTTAAAAGGATAATGACTGTTAAGAAAGTTAGGGGGGACCCTTTGGGAGATTTTATTAATGCTCAGCAAGGTAATAGAGAAACTGTAAACGAATATGCTTGTAGATTGGAAGTACTTTGGAAAACCCTAATACGTAAAGCTCCTAGTTGGGCAGACAAAGGTAAAGATTTAATTCTAGAGAGATTTCGAGACACTGTGCTCCCTAATCATAGGGTGTTTTTGGCACAGGGACAACCTCAAACTTTTGAGGAAGCTGTTTGCTTAGCTAATAACTCTGAAGACCTTCATGTCAACTCATCATTTTTAAGTTGTCAAGTTTCTGAAAATTTTAAATCTCCAAATGATAACGCTCTAGAAACCATAAAAAAACAATTGACTGATTTGGCTGCCCAGCCACAAGAAAGGGAAAAAACCCAAATGTCTCGTGGCAAAGCAATTCAAGATTTAACAAATCAGCTAGAAAGCATGAAACAAGAACTAGATATTATTAAGACTAGGGATCAAAATAGAAAAGACATTATCTGTTTTAAATGCAAAAGGAAAGGACATATTTCCAGGTTTTGCAGAAGCAAGCCTTTAAATTAGTAGTGACCACCAATGGAAACCAGTCATGGGGGTCACCGGTCAAAGAACAAAATCTGGTTGAATTACAAAAGGATCATAAGGAGCTTCATAAGTTAGAGGTTAAAATTGATAGTGTACCCTTAAAATTCTTGCTTGATACTGGATCTGAAATGTCCATAATTGATGATGGAATAGCTAAGTCTCTAGGAGAAAAAATTGAATGGATAAACAGTAATTCTTTTGTCAGGGGTATTAATGGATATGCATCATTGGTTGAAAATGCCATTATGGCAGAATTAGAGACAGAAGTAGGAAACTTAGGAAGTCGTAGATTTTTAGTTATGGATCTCTCGGGTCGGAATTATGATGGAATAATAGGGGGGGATATTATTAACAATATTTCTGCTGAATGTGGGAAGATTCAAGTCGAAGAATTAAAACTTATTGATCTCAATAACGAACAGAGAAGTAGGCTTATGGAACTCCTGACTAAGTTTACAGACTGCTTTAGTCAAGACATAAAAGAAGTCAATGGTGTCAGGAACTATGAGGTTAAATTTAAAGTAAGAAAAGACAAACCGGTATTTGTTCGTCAATATCCTATTCCTCAAGTATACCTTCCAAAATTAAAAAAATGTATTTCCGATTATTTAAAAGCAAGAATAATAGAACTCTCTAGGTCAAAATGGAACTCACTCCTTCATGTAGTAAAAAAAGACAATGGAGAAATCCGCATGACTCTTGACTTAAGAAAGGTAAATGAAGTTACCGAGGCGGTAGATTACCCTATGCCTAAAGTACAAGAGATACTTCAAAGGCTCCATGGTCAAAAGTATTTCTCAGTCCTGGATCTCCATAGCGGATATTATCAGATTCCTCTCGCACCTCACTTAAGAGAATATTTTGCCTTTACTACCCCTTGGGGCAAATACCAATTAACTAGAATGCCTCAAGGAGGAAAAAACTCTTCTCATTTATTCCAGGCATTTATGTCTGAGATATTGGCTGATCTTATTGGTGAGGGAGTTTTTGTCTTCCAAGATGATGTCTTAATTTATTCGGTTGACTTTGAGGAACACTTGAGAGTATTTGAAAAAGTGCTTGACATTTTTTCTGAAAGAGGGCTTATTATCAAGCCATCAAAATGCCATTTTTTTATGGACAGGGTAAAATACCTTGGTCACATCATCTCAAGCGATGGAATACAGCCTGACCCAGGAAATGTCCATGACATTCTTAACTTAGCCCCACCTAGGAATGTGAAAGAGACACGCTCTCTTATTGGAGCAATTAACTTCTATCGCCCCTTTTTGGAGAACTTATCAGAAAATCTAACCCCTATTACTAATCTTACAAAAAAGGATACGAAATTCCTTTGGGACAAGAATTGTGAAGAGGCTTTTCAATTAATTAAAAAAACTCTAGGAAGTTTTCCCCTTCTTATGCCCCCAGATTATGGGAAGGAATTTTTTCTTCACACCGATGCTTCTCAGGGTGCTGTTGGTGCAGCATTACATCAAATGCACCACGGGAATATGAAGCCGGTAGCTTTCTTTAGTGCAAAGCTTAAAGAAAGCCAGTTAAACTACAACACTATAGAGAAGGAAGCATTAGCAATTATTCTTGCTGTACAGCACTTTAGACATATTATCCTGGGTTTTCCTGTGACCATTTTATCTGACCACAAACCTGTATCATTCTTGAAAACAATGAAAGGGACAAATCAAAGACTACTTAGGTGGGCAATTGAGGTAGAAGAATATAATCTCAAAGTTAAACACATAAAGGGGGGTGATAATTGTATTGCAGATCTATTATCCCGTTACCAATCAATTAAGATTAATAACTCTAATTTGTCTAATAAAATGGATTGGAATGAAAGGGTAATTCAATCTCAAGCTATGGACCCCAATATCAGAGATCTAATAATTGGTAAAAAAGGAAAAAATTACATTGTACGTAATGGTATTTTATGCTATATAGGAAAATCTCATCGGGGAAAAAGAAAATTGAAAATATGGGTAGGAGAGGATGTTAGAGTTAAACTAATAGAATTAGCCCATGATTCTCACTTGGCTGGGCATAAGGGATCAAACAAAACTTGGAGAAAGATTTATTCTGAGTATTATTGGCCCTCTATGTATAAGGATGTCTCGAATTTTATTAAAAATTGTAAAATATGTCAGAAATGTAAACTCCACACAGGAAAAGCCCCTTTTGTGGAGGGTATTAAGGCAGCTTACCCCTTTCAAAAGGTTGCTATGGATGTGATAGGTCCATTAACAAAATCTGAACAAGGAAACAGATACATTATTGTATTTATAGACATTTTCACTCGTTTCCTGAAGCAAAAGCTATTCCAGACCAGACAACTGAAACTATTGCTAAAGCTCTTAATGAAAAGATCATATGTAGATATGGAATACCCAAAGAATTAATTTCTGATCGGGGAGCTAACTTTACATCGGAGCTGATGCGTGTGGTGACCAAGGACTTAAACATTCATCATCACTTCTCAACTGCTTATCGTCCAACATCAAATAGTTTGATAGAAAGAATGAATAAAAACATAGGGAAAACTCTTAGACTTCTATGCAATAATGATAAGCAACATTGGGATGAGTTACTATTGTCGATCACGGAATACAGTGACGCCGCTCTAGCGGCCATATCTGTAAGCGCGCAGTAGGGATTAAACGTAGGAGCAGTGAGACAGACGAGATAGTTCAACGCGACAGCTATAACCTATTCGTCCGAGGTTCAACGCAACACTGTTAGGCTAACCTAAACAATTGACAGAGTTGAAAAATGGATAAACAATTGACAGAGTTGAAAAATGATGGTAAGTTTTTATTTATTTATTTTTTTTTAATATTATTTTTTACTATCCGTCAAATTTCAGCATGTTGTCTCTTTCTCTGGAGATAGGAAACACTATTATGGTGCATGTTTTAAGTGAAGGGAGTGGGGATCAAGTCCTGTGTCACTTTATTTTCTTTTTATTTTGAGTTGTCAGATCGTTTATAAACGAAATGCTTTTCATCACATGCATTAGCGATCATTGCCTATTAATGATAGACGATGTCAGAAAAACTAACATCGATGCTTCCTTTACATCGATGTTGCGTTTCGTTACTATTTTCAGCAACCGATTGTTTTTGTCAAGCACTAAACATAAAATTTTTATAATTTTAAGTGCATACGATATTTGGAGATTGTAATTGTTCCTGTATTTTTATGTAATTTTTTTCTGTATATTAATACATGTACAGTAACACGAACACAGTAGTTCCCCCAGTTTTTGAAAAACATCGGTTGATAACATTTTTATTTAATGAAGTTACGATCATCGAAAATTCGATGTAGATACTTCTTGAATATCGATACTATCGCTTATTACTTCGATATCTTTATTTGGTTTGAACATCGTAAAACCAGTTGGTTCGCATTTTGCACCAAGTCTAGATTTAGACATTACTTCTGCAGTAACATATTCATGGACTATCCTCAAAACCTTCAATTTAATAATCAACTTTCATTTAAATAATGTATTCAATGTTAAATAATTACAGACAGATTGATAATCATTATTTATAGTAAACATGGACCATTAATAATTCAGAAATAACAAATATCACAAATTACAAACAAATCTATTGTCAAAAAGCTAGCAATTACAAAGTTTTACATTTTAACACTTAACAGGTTAATAACAATGTGGAAAGTGGCATTCGGTTATCATTATTAGTCTGTTGTGTCACTTTGTTTCTAGCTTTTTGTAATCAGATTTGTATGTAATTTGTGAAATTTGTTATTTCTCAATAATAATGCTCCATGTTTACTACAAATAATCAATATGCCTGTATTTTTTTAAAATTTATACTGTTTATTTAATGCTTGTTAATTTAATTTAATGAGTAAATTTTTTAAACTTTTGTTCTTCACAGTCCCCATTTCTTTAGATTTGATGACAATCTAGAGTCACATAGGAGAAAGGAAAAACACGTAAATAGAAAAGCACGTAGAATTACACTTATGAAACAAGTATAAATAAATTTTTATGCACGTGAGTGTTCCTCTCGTTTGCTAAATTACTGTATCCTGAAACGAAACCCACCGACTTAAAGTTTTCTTTCATTTGTATTTAATTTATTTATGTACTTTTCAAACCCACTTAACCGTTAGAGTTGCAGGGGCAACAGTGATCTTCTACCATCAGATTCTCCTTGTAGTCACCTGGTACTAGGCCAACCCCTTGGTCTCATATCCACTGGTTAGAAAAAAACAACTGCCTAGGAAGACCAGTTTGCAGCATCCATATCAGATGGCCATACTGAAAAGACCTCTCAATGTGGAGAAGTAGGGACTCTACAACTAAAGACTTTACAACTATGGTGACACAGCTTGCTGCACCGATCTGAGCATCCAATTCTCTATCCTGCCACCCATCACTAGTGAATGCAGTCCCGAGATACTTGAATTTCTCCACCAATATGTCTCAATGGGGTCCCCTTAACACTATGCAAGCTGTCTTGTAAGGAACAAAATCTCAGTTTTAGCCAAATTGATTTTCATCCCCATTCTTAGCTGCAAACCGATGTAGTACATACAAGTTAGTGCAAGAAGACCCAAAAGGTCATGAGCAAAGAGCGATCTCTCCACCAAGCAGTCACGCACACAAAAACGCTCAACACCTTGGCTGCCCAGTCTATTCAGTCCATAAAGATAATGAACAAGAGGGACAGTATGCACCCTTGGCAGAGTCCAACATGCATGAAGGGTCTTTGAATTAATGCCATTTATCCAGACACGAATCTTGGGAGTGTTTGTATGCAGATATGATAGCAAAGATATCTGTCATATGCTTTTTTGAGGTCCAGAAAGCAAGCATAGACTTTTGTATACTCCCAGGGTTTCTCGAAGATTTACCTTAGAAAAAAGTTGTGATTCGTTGTGTTTTGGCCAAGTCGAAAACACACTGCTTCCTCGATCAACTGTTTGGTGTCTGCTATTTCCTGACTTCTACTCTCCTGACACTGAGCATAGTTTCCCAGAAATGCTGAGCAAGAGGATGGATCGTTTGTTGTTGCAATCCTTTCGATCTCCCATCATATTTATTACGAATGAATTTATTTTTGATAAAAACATTTTGATGCAATTCAAGTTATTTATATACGAGGGTTGGGGCATAAGTCATGGCAACTATTTTTTTTTATGATAATTTAAGCATGGGTGGAAAATGTGAAATATACAAATGAAAGGACAAGGAATGGACGAAATGTACGGACATTTAACAACAAGCCAACACTTTGCTTCTCATGTTTATTAAGGTAGTTGACAACATTACAGGTTTCATGTTCTGGAATCATGAAGCCTGTAATGTTTCATACGTTTCATGCTTCTGGAAAATTTATTCTGGAACATGATTACCGGTTTTCTTTTTCCAGAATAAGTAACAGAAATTAAAATAGAGAACGGCTATTTTGATATACGAACGTTGTTCAACTCGGGTTACATCCTCCTTGCACGGCGGTTGACTGAGAACTGATTTAACATTGCTCTCTGCGCAACAACAGGAACTCACGGAGCCATCTAATGTTGTGGAAACATACTACCAGTCACAGCTTCCTTGAGACATATGACATTTTATGATACCATCTCTTAGCTCTGACAAAAAAAAATAGTTGCCATGACTTATGCCCCAACCCTCGTATTTGTATTCTTTTCTGACCAATCCAAATTTTAAAGGCAATTTAATATTTTGTATAAAACAGAATTTTTACTATTTATGAACACTGAATTTTAAATTTGTAATTCTGAGAAATGTCTGATGGTTTAATGCTTTTGGGAAAGAATAAAATTTTTCATTTGGGTATGAAAACAATTATTTTATATGCATTTTATTAATTAAATTTCCCTCAACGTTCATTATTTTTAAAGAAATTTTGAAAATAATTATAAACATTCGCGAGTTACGAAAATCACATTTTTATAACCGAAACACGAATAGCATCATCTAAACATGCATAAGCCCAAATACATCGATCCACATGAGTGAAATCGTAGGATAGGGGCGTGTAAAAGTTTGAATAGTAGCATCGATTTCAATCGGAACAGAAATTCGGAGTAGAATGCTTAGCCGTGCATAGGCTCGACTCAGACGGATACGATTATCGTGGGATCGCGGCTATGGGAATCAGTCTTTTTTTTAGACCTACATCGTGGTCGTAATGTAATGAAAAATGCACATGAAATACTAAAATGAATGCACGAGTAATAAGAAAAATGGTATAACATTTCCTGCACGTCTTCTTTAAAATGTTGTGAACAAACAACCATTGTTTCCGTAGGTTTTTTCCCATTTTTAACTTAATGCACCATTCCTTCTTTAATTTCCCATCTCTAGGAAATTTATGGAACGATAGCGTCTTTCCATCTCCTACTTTTCCTTTACACCCCGAGACGCAACAATAATTTACCATCGTATAAAGCAGCGAAAAAAAATACAGTTGAGTTGTCAAGTGTGCTGTTTTTCTCACGTGCTCGCTCACCTATTCAGTATCCCAACTGCGCCGCCATTATAGTCGCTGCGACGCTAGCGCCACAGGAGTGAAAGTGGCAGCCGTGATCGACAATAGTTCATCCAACAAGAGAAAAACAGGGTGTGTCACAGGAAGTTTCAGATTAGCCAATCAGAGAAAGAGGGCCTCATGCGATTACTCACTTCTGTCTCATGTCTCATTGAAGAAGCGCTTTATAATATTACAGCAGAAGCTTTAATATTATTCAGTTGCTTTGCTTTAATTATAATTAAAAATATTGTACACTTCTTAAAATTGTCTTTTAGCTCAATTTTATATATATCGTTGTTCGAGATTCCCTGGGCCTTTTCTTTCCAGGAGTCGAAAAGCGAGGAGAGGGGGTGGTAGCTTCGCATGAAGACGCTTCGTTTCCTTCTTGAATGCAAGAAAAAGAAACTTGGTTGCCTTGGAAGTTTCTTTTATCAAAGCAGATGAGCTTTTAAAACACTATTTTCCTTTAAAGTAGCAAAGTACGTTCCACACAAATCTCCCTAGCCTGGCTGTGAATAGTTTTTCCTTGTTTGGCTGAAAAGTTGTTGCACGGGCGTCGCCATTACAAATTGACTTGTGTAGCCGCTGAAGGACAGATCTCACAAAGCATTGCGACGAGTGAGTAGTCGATATCAGACCGGAAACACACCCTGTTTTTCTCTTGTTGGACGAAGTATAGAAGCAACTTTGTTCTCCATACGTACCAGCTCCAATGAGAATACTGGGGAAACACCCGCATATTTATTTTATGGATTTGACCCCATGCTCCCATTCTCCTGGGAACAAGATACTGAGGAAATGGAACTTGACACATATCCTTCCAAATTGGTAGGGAATTTAGTGAGGGCTCGTCAGATTGCAAAGAAACAAGACGAGGGTAGAAGAAAAGGAAAAATAGACAAAACTAATGTGGGTAAACATTTAAGGGAATTTAAGATTGGGGCAAAAGTATGGTTACTTAGGAAGGGAGGTGGGAAGAACAAGCTGGGTTTTAGATATATTAATCCATTCAGAGTGTTAAAAAAGGTCTCTCCTGTAAACTATAAGATTCAAGGTATCCAAGAGCATGATCAACAAACTGTGCATGTAGATCGCCTAAAGCTTTGTTTTAGTGACAACACAAAACACCAACAGCAATCTACTAGGAAGAGGAAGAGATCAGTGCATCATCCACCTGAAAGTGAGACTGAGACAGATGAGGAAGACACAAGCTGGGACATCATTTATGTACCACGTCGAAGACCACTTCCAGCCCCCACAGAATTGGATGTCGATGAATCTTCTTCACAATGGATGGAACCAGTTACACACGAACCATTTCCGACGGAGTCTACATCTTGCTTTGGTGGAGACGATGCCACTAATCTGGAAACAGATGAACCAGAGCCAACCACCACTTCAGAGCAGGAGATAGTCCAGACACCGGGATCGCCAACCACTGATCAACTTGAACCAGGGAGAGATACCACTTCAGAGATGACAGCAGCCCAGCAGCCCACAGGGTCCACAAAAGATGATCAAGCAGTATTAGGAGGAACATCAACAAGATACAACCTCAGACCCAGAACAAAGGTGGACTACAGACGATTACATCAAGGGAAGGAAGACTCCCATTAAGAAGGAACATGTGTGACAAAAGGAATTTTTTTGTCAGTTTTTGATCAAAAAGGAACGATCTTGAATCATGTAATGATCCGTTACTATAGTCCCTTAAAGAGAAAAGAATTAATGAAAAGAAAACTCATTTTAATTTCCTACCTTGATAATAGACCACGATGTAATTCATTACTTTTATCAGGTCTTGTTTTTTTTTTTTGTATGTCCCCCCCCCCCCCCCCTTGAGATGTGAAATTGATTCATCGCCAGTGTATTAGGCCTATAGAACTCTGGTTTGGTTTTGGATTCTGCCTCCTGCCCGCTCAAGATTCAAATGAGAACTTAGTGACTTCGCCACCAGAGGGCTCTGAGTGCACTGAACCAATCACAAAGAACATCAGCCATCTAAACCAATCAGATGCACTTGTGTTCAACTGCACGTGTTTCCAGCCTTTCAATCCTACCAGAATTCAAAGCACCAGCTTCAAAATAATATTTAAGGAGGAAAATAACAAACAATAAGCACTGGTGCTCATTCTTTTGGAACAATAGGTTGAAATGATGCTGCTCTTGCTACTCATAATTGTCACATCTCAGGGAAGGAAGCTCGATGATCGTAAGTGATTAGGCTTAAGGTTACCTGAATCGAATTTGGTTTACTTAGACCTATTGACACTAAAAAATGGACTGATTAACATTAAGAAGGGACATTTGACTTTGTTTTTCCGCGTTTTTAGGGTTACAGTATTCCTCCCTTATAAAAAGGAATACATGACACGTTCTGTGTCATAGACTTGTAACAATATGTAAATTTATTCATTTATAAATTGATTATTTCTTTGCTCTCATACTGCAATTTATTGTTTTGTCATTGCTTAGGTTTATTTCTTCCTTAGATTACCTTATTGAATCATAACAAAGTTTCAATAAGATTTTGTCTTGTAAAATTTGCCCTTTTGATTGTAACTTGTTATTATATCTCTGCTTAGGCCTATTTACTTAATATTATTGATTGATACAATTATTTTTAATGATATCTATGAATTAATAAGATCTTGTCTTTCAAAATAAGCATTTATGAATCAAATATAAACTCTTGTATGAAGTTTTTTTGGACGAAAATAAAGTTACGATTTCTTTTGTACTCTCCTTACTTTGCTCAGTATTGTTCTATCTTTCTATCACAATACCATATGGTACCATTGGAACTTTTAATGCTAAGATATGGCATGTAATAAATCAAACAACTCGTAACAACATGTTATGAGTAAATTTAAGGAGTAAATAATGATAGTGAGAATGGGAATTGGCTTAGTAGCACGTGTCCTAATGGTACCGTATGGTACTGTTAGAACTTTCAATGCTAAGATATGGCGTGTAGTATATCAACCAACTCCTTAAGAGTTGTTAGACCTATTGTTATCCATGGCTTATTTGTATCAAGAGCATATTGCTGTTAGGCTTAACAGTATCTAAAACTAATTACTGTGATACATATTGCTACAAAATAATCAATGTAATTGCCCCACCCACAAGGAGTTATCTGAATGAGCCAAAAGTAGGTACACAGCAAGAGATACATACCAATCTGAACACACCTTTATTACGTTACGGAGTCAAGACGTGCACTCGTTTGTACAGGGTGTCCCAACGGAGAGCGGCATCAGTAGGTTGTGGCACCACTTCTAGCGGGGATACATTGTCCCAGCCGCAGGTGTAGGTGATCATACAGGTGGCGAAAGTCATCTTGGGGTACGTCTGCCCAGGCCTGGTGAACCTGCTGCGTCTGATCGTAAACGATGTCCCACCATGTCTCACACGCGCTCAATTGGCGATAGGTCTGGGGACCTCGCGGGACATGGCAGGCAGTTGACATCATGCAGACATGCCATGCTCATATTTACCGTGTGCTGTCTGGCGTTATCCTGCTGAAAGACTGCGCCGGGTATGGTGTGCAGAAAGAGCAGTAATACGGGCTGCACAATCTCTGTGACGTACCGTGCTGTTGTCAGGGTGCCTTGGATGGTGACTAAATGCGTTCTGGTATCGTAGCCGATGGCATCCCAGACCATGATCCCGGGTGTTGGTCCACGGTGGCGATACCGGATGCATTGTTCATTGGCATGTTCCAATGGTTTGCGCCACACCCGGCCGCGTCTGTCGTCGGTGTCCAAACAAAAGCGGGATTCGTCGCTGAAGACCACTTGGCACCATTCCATTCGTTAGCCCACTCGTTCACGACACCATTGTAGTCGCATCGCGCGGTGCTCAGGTGTCAAAGGAAGACACAACAATGGACGCCTGGCAGGCATTGTCGCGGCATGTAACCGCGAAGCCGACGCGATATAATCAAGCCGTGTCGCGATATAATCCATCCGTCACTGATTTTGTGACATCATGCAAACAGATGGATTTTGTGACGCCTTGCAAAAATAAATTTAAGAACAAAATAAGGATATTTAAAATTTAAAGTAAAATGGTTTATTAAAAAAGTAAATGACCCATGTTTGGCATTAATGCATTTTATTCTACTGTATTTACTTAGTTATTTAAAATATAAAATTCATATTTAAAATATGTCACGAAAACCGATGGGATTTCAACAATGCCAAGTGACGTAGTGCCATGGCTTTGTATCACGGTCTATAGATATTCATGGTCATCGAGCTTCGGCCTTTTCCATTGTTTCGAGAAGCTAAAGAAAACATAGATCGAATCAGGGCCGACCGTGACCTGCGATAGAGGTTTTTCATTGAAAGTGAAAATGAAAGTAAATTTTCTGTCTGTCGATAGGGCGGCGCTGCAGGCGTTTTTGGGCCGAATGTACATGCAGCGCCACTTTTCAATAGAGTTCCCGCCCTATTGGGAGCTAGAAACTTTAGCTTCATTTTAACAATGGAGCTCGATGACCATGAATATCTATAGACCGTGCTTTGTATAGATCGCGTCGGCTTCGGTAACCGGCGTGCTATTGTCGCTATTGACACGGGAGCAGTACCGGGAATAGTGATGTTGTCGCGCAGTTGCCGCAGAGTGATGGTTCTTCTAAAAACAACTACGTAACTTGAAACTCAACCATTTATTTTGACATAATCACTGTCCTATAATTTTTTACATTAAAATACCACTTTAAAAACTAGTGCTATTTACAAATAAAATATTTACAAAATTTCAATGTTCCTTGGTGATTATGTCAAAATAAATGGTTGAGTTTCAAGTTATATAGTTGTTTTTAAAATATTTCATACTCAACGTTTTAGATTGTAGTGATGGTTCTGTCCGCTAATGCTGTTCGGTGTATCCGCCTATCGGTACGAACTGACGTGCTTCTTCGGGGCCCAGAGCCTGGTCTTCTGGCGCGTGTGCCTTCCTCTCGCCATTGCCTCTAACATCGGCTTACCGTCCGTGCGTCCTGCGACACATTGACAGTAATCCGTCTGTTTGACCATCCAGCCTCGGAGAGGCCAATAATCCGACCTCGTTCAAAGTCCGTTAATTGCGTGAACGGTTGTCATTGTCGTCGTCGCGGCATTGAGACCTTTGTGCGGATTACAGTGCTGTACGTTCACGAGCCAGTTACTTCCTCCCTACTGCATGGAAGGTCTCGCTCAGGTGTCAATTGATGAGCCTACAAGGAACCCGGACACTCTATATCAGCCCAAATGGTCATGTCCCGTGAGCATGCATCTAATCGTTTATTAGTCGAAGGTAGACGCCCCCCCCCCCGACTAAATATGGATGAGGTCAGATAACTCCTTGTTGGTGGGGCAATTTCATTGCAAAGTAGTATAGTTAGTCGCTTGCTTCAGATGATATCGTAGAAACACTTTAGTAATTGAATATGAAAAAATAATAGATGCTTATACATAACGCTTCAGCAACTGAGGCTCACTTCGTTTAACATTATGTGGTAATTTCGTTTAACATTATGGGTAATGTCTACAAATTAAAGAACTTTTATTTGTTTATATATGAAGAATAACTTCATTCTCCATTTAACCTTTCAGTTCTTCAAGTTTATTAGTTTAAATTCTCTGTATACATTAGTTTACTTAAATAGTAATTTACAATTTAGGTTTCATATTTATATATTTTTTCTAAAGTGTTTTAAAATGTTTTAATTTTATATATCCACGTATGATGCTATAACACGAAAATGTGCTTCCTTTATCCGCTTTGGCGGAAAAATCATTCTTGTTTTAATATCTAGTCATTTAATATGCCAGTAAAAGATGATAAACAACTTAATGTGTCTCGCCTAGCGCACATGAACTCTTGGATGAATCCATCTGCTTAGCGATAGAAAAGGTGATCACTGACTATTTTGCTAATACCTCCTTGATTGACAAAATCATTGAAACCAACATGAAACAATTATCTACAAAGTTAGATTTTTTATCTTCGGATCTTCTAAAAGCTACGGAATCCCGGATACAAGCTATCGATGTATGACTCGATAAAATTGACGAGACTTTAGCTGCTCATAATTCATCAACACTTACACAACACCTCTCTGCTTCGACTGAACCTTCCGATCTCGTCCAGTGGATTGATGACTTACATTTAGAGCGATAGAGCAGGCATACCAACATTAGAACCCTCGATTTAAGCGAAGAATCAACTGAAGATATCAAATGTAAATGTTAGATCTCCTTTTCACACGCATGGATGTTATGCTCAACCCAGCTTCCATCTCTTGTGTGCTTCGAATTGGATCCCGCCTGACCTGTAGACTACGTCCGATTATTTTACAATTCGTCTCCCCAATGCAAACGGACTCTATCCTCAAGAATCGGAGGAAACTCGATAGAAATGGCATACGAAGTATAGAAAGCCGAGGCATATTCTTGACTTCAACTTTGAAGACATTTGCAACGTTTCCTTCCCGGATTATTGGAAGATGTGATCCCCTTTCCCCGATCTTCTGACAATAATCAATCTTATTATTTCTTCAAAATGCGGAAGACCTCTTTGATTAGTTCAGGCTTCTTGGCTACCTCAATGTATTTCATTTGGTATTTAGCCTGGAAGAGTGAGACCAGTGAAAACACTGCTTCCGTCCCACCTGAAAAAATGTACACTTTACTGTTCGATTGTCGATGTTGATTACCGTTGGAAACCGTGCTGCCTATTATTGGAATTAGTTACCATTGATTACCGTTGGAAACCGTGCTGTCTCTGACTTTCTAAAACATTCCATACATAGAAAAAGGCACCCTTGATGTCATTTTTGATAACATTGATATTGTCATCTTTCCAGATTTCTGGGTTTGATAGGTTTTCGTTTGTGTCGCTTTAACAAGTGATATACTCCTAGCTCAGACAATCGGCATGCAAATTTACCTCCACAAAGAGGAGGTAATTTCCTTCATTCATTATGGGCACACCAGGCTTCTTTTCTAGTTCAGTGTATTTTCTTCGGAAATTGTTTATGAAGGGTGAGATTATGGAAGCTATGTTTCAATTTCCATACCAATACCATACACTGCACTGTTCGATTGTCGATGATTCATCAAATAATATCGGAGAGAATGGCATTTATAACAAGGAACACCTTATCTATGGAGAAAAATTGGAAGTCCTGGAGATACTGAAGAGTAAATCAATTAAAGAAAGAGGTACAAGTCGTTTATTTCAATTCTTTTATGTATTAAGAAGTACAGGTACTTTTTTGTATACTTTGCTTGTTTGTGCCGATTCCCTTTTGTATTTCTTTGGTAATGATAGACTTAATGATCGGTTATTCAACAATTAACAAAATTAAGAAAGATGAAAGTGAAATCAGCCCCCTTTGCCATATTATACTAGCGCCAATGCCTGAGTGATAAACTGGATTTGGGCGCACATTTTAAGAAAATTGAATACAGATTTAAGGGGCAGTAAGATCACCCGTTTTGCCGATAATGCCCCTTGCTACAAGATTCATTCACCTCTAGAGAATGTAAAGTTCGTTTTAACACATTGATCAAGGCATCACTATCATCCACAGATTATGTGTAATATGCTTCACGCATTAAGTGATGATACATCAAAGACCACTTTTGCGAAATCGACTGATTTACTGAAGGCGTCCCAAATGCTAATACGAGCATGGTTCCTAGTTTCTCCTACAACCATTGAAAACTGTTTTTGAAAGGCAGGTTTCTGCATAAACGACGTGGAAGAGGTTTTCATCTCACAAGATGTAGTGAACGAGTTTTAAGAAATCTCCCAAGTTGAATTTGTAGCATTTCTTGATTTTGACAAAGACATTGCGTGCTTTGGAATCCTTTCTGAGAGTCACATTTGCGAATCAGTGAAAAGAACAAAAGGCGAAACGGTTGAGGATGAAGTTACAGAAAGCGAAAATCTGGATGGATGCTCTGTCAATTATGCGCCAGTTTTTGGAGCAAAACTGTATAGATTATAACGACTTTTGTAATATTGAAGAGATTATAGAAAGATCTACTTTAAATTTTTCACAGACTAAGATAACAGGTGTCTTCCATTCCTGATATATACAACATGTGTTGCACTATAAGAAATTGTCAGACGAAATATCTTAATAAACAATCTTGTAAAAATTCAACTCTCTATTCCATTGTTTAAGTTGTAGAGTTCGGACAACCAGTTATAAAACAAATTATAATCTTTATTAATATGTTACCCGCTAAACCCACACATCCCTCCGATCTATTTTAAAGAATAAAATCAGTCGTGAAAATTTTTAAGATCAGGTATGCTATCGCTCTCCGTCCAGGTCCTACTTGACGAGTTATTAGTAAAGGGCGAAACAACTTATTTATTTTCACAACCTCTGACTCCCATAAACATGCAAGCTATTACAATTCCTTTAAATTTTATAATTAACCACTGAACCATTCACTCATTATAGTTATTCAGAGTTCCCGTTATCCTCAAATTCCATTAATTCTCCAAGTATCAACAACAGCTAATTTACACCCACTCACCAAAAGTCATGGCGCACCCCTTCAATCAGGTTCCCTGTCCGTAATAAGACAGATCCCGCTGCTTCAATTCTCGGAATGCAGGTGCACAAGACTCCTTGATATCACACAATCATTGTAAGCAAAACTAGCTGCAGAAATGGCAGCACGCCGAGAGCTATCCACATTTGAACGGGGGATGATTGTTGGTGCCACATGGATGGATGCATCAATATCAGATGTAGCCAATACCCTGCAATTTTCCCGCACAACTGTTGCAAGGGTCTATCGAGAGTACACCCAACGAGGGGATACAACCCATGTCGGACAGCGGATGGGCCGCCAACGCCTCATTGATGCCAGAGGTGTTCCCCGGTTCGCCCGCCTTGCAACTGCTGACCGGAGGGAGACAGCGGGCCAAATCACCATTCGGTACAACCAGAAACGTCCCACAACTGTGTTCGTGACGACAATTCGGCGAACCTTGGCAGCTGCAGGCTTTGGGAGCAGGAGGCCGCGACGGGTGCCACTCTTGACAGCTGCACATCGTCGGCAACGGCTAGCTTGGGCCAACCAAAATCGACATTGGGCCGCTGAGGACTGGCGAAAGGTTGCCTGGTCCGACGAATCACGGTTAATGCTGTATCGGGCCGATGGTCGTGTTCGTGTCTGGCGCAGGCCACACGAAGTCATAGATGCATCTGACATCCACTCTGCGTAGTACTTCCTACGTCGATCTGCTTGAGGACCACCTGCACCCCTTCAACTGCTTTTTATCCCGCGGGCGACGGCATCTTCCAGCAAGGTAATGCGCCTTCATACATGGCCCTTGTGACACGGCAATGGCTGGAGGAACATGCTACCGACTTCACGACAATGATTTTCCCTCCACGTTCCCCAGATTGCAATCCTCTTGAATATTTGTGGAACGTCATCAAACAATCTGTCAGGTCGTCACCAACACAACTGGTAAATGCAGCATCGTTACGGAGTGCAGTGGAGGCGGCATGACTTGGATATGTTCGGGGACTGGTAGACTCTCTTTCACGACGGATCGCCGCCGTTATCCCGGCCAGAGGAGACCCAAGACGTTATTAGGCAGGTGTGCCATGACTGTTGGTGAGTGAGTGTAAATATTCTCCCCAATATTCTTTTATTTAAACAAATAAGCAGATTATAGTGATTTAAATAAAAAGGTTTATTTAAGTAATTAAAAAGGAATAAACCATTAAGGAATGACATAACCAAGTACCGAAAAGTAAACTAAACCATTCGCGGAACCATATTTTTAAACCGCCCAATGTTAACATTGTAAGTTTCTAATGGACCATAAAGATACCATTAAACCAAGTACCTTTGAACCAATTTCGACTATCATTAATTTTACGTTATATTCATTCATGACACATCATTCCAAGCAGTTTGATATATTACATGCCATATTTTAGGATTGAAAGTTACAATGAACCATATTGGTTCCACTAAACCAGATTCCTTGAAACCAATTTCGACTATCATTAATTTTACATTATATTCATTCATGACACATCATTCCAAGTCGTCTCATATATTACATGCCATATTTTAGCATCGAAAATTCCAATGAACCATAATGGTTCCAGTATACCAGGTTCCTTGGAACCAATTTCGACTATCAATGATTTTATGTTATATTCATTCATGACACATCATCCCAATTTGTTTGATATATCACACGCCTTATCTTATCTTTGAAAATTTTTGAGGATGTCATAAGGGTACCATTAGAGCACGTGCCATTGTTTCGATTTCAACCATTTTCAAAAAGGTTCATTCCCGGAACCATATTTATTAATTGGCGAAAATAGTAATTTATATATAGTAATTTATTTATATCTGCTTCTATTTCGTCATTACGATTTGTTTGATATACAGGGTCTTTATAATTAAAGTTACATTTTGACATGGCCATAAAGAAAAAACTACTCGACCAAAAGCTATAATACTTGGTAATATCATACAAGAGGGCATGGGAAATTAGTTCAAAAGGTCACCACCAGCATGGAATGGCGCTCTATGCAATATCCATAGACGAAATTAGACATGAAGACACAGGTTTACAAGTCTTTAATCGTTACTGAAATTAGTTACATGACTAAAATTATTTTTAGTAACGATTAAAGACTTGTTAACCTGTGCGCTGGTGGTGATCTTTTGAACTAATTTTTTTTGGTGGATATGAACTTCTCATGCCCTCTTGTATATTATTACCAAGTATTATAGCTTTTGGTCCAGTAGTTTTTTTATGGCCATGTCAAAATGTAACTTTAATTATAAAGACCCTGTATTACTTATTATATCTCTCCATTGAAAATTGCTAGGTGGAGTCGTGAAGGTACCATTCGTGCACGTGCTATTAAACCGATTTAGATAATATTTGTGATTTGTTCGTGCCATGAACCATATTCATCGACTGACGAAAACAGATTTTGAAAATCTTTCATAGCCTCGGAGGTGTTAAGAGTTACGGACGGACAGACAGACAGGTTTCCCCACACTAATAGCATAAGCCACCTTTCGGTACTTAATTAATAGGCAAGTAATTTTTGATCGTTGATTCATGGTAAATGAAGGAGTGCGAGATACGGATTACCGTTCTCTCCAGTGGGGTGGTTTCGGCTGGCTTAGGCGCTGGCGTCGGTGCTTTGTCTCTGGGCGAAGGTGATAAGGGAGGTCGTCCTCGGCGCTCCATCCGTCTGTGCTCGCGTTCGCTCCTCCTAACTTTCTGTTAACTCGATTTCGCGAGTGTTTTTCCAAAAATACGTGGATTGTTCGAAAAGTAATGCCTCCATGGCTGTAACTTTTTTATTTGTTAATCGAGTTTCAAAATTCTTTTTGTATCTGATACTTACATTTGTCCTTTCTGTAATGGACTATTCACTTTTAGACATAGTCCCCATCCCTTTCCACGCATTGCACCAACGTGTGGCAAGTCGGGTGAACCTGTCGAAGAGGAATTCCGGGGTTGTTGTCGACACGAGGATTGAATGGCAGCTTTGGACCCTCTTCTGCAGTACGATAATGCCCGCCCGGACACGATCTCTACACACCAGAGGCGTTGCAGCGCCTACAGTTAAAGACTTTGCATCTTGTGACTTTCACTACCTCCCAAAGAAGAAAGAGCACCTTAAGGGACATGAGTTGCGTTCTGACGCCGAGTGAAGGATGCCATTAAAGCTTCGTGTCGACAACAACCCCGGAATTCCTCTCCGACGGGTTCACCCGACTAGTCACGCGTTGGCGCAATGCGTGGAAAGAGATGGGGACTATGTCGAAAAGTGAATAGTGCATTACGTAGAGAACAAACGTAAATATCAGTTACAAAATAGAATTTTGAAAATCGGTTAAAAAATAAAAGTTACAACCATGGAGGCATTACTTTTCGACCACCCCTCGTATAATCAAACAATATAGCCTACATTGCTGGCAAAAAAATTAAATACCAAGTAGGAATGGGTCGATGTATTTGAATTCTACACACATGCTTTGAACACTGGACAAAGTTGTACGTTTTCATATGGTTGTACGTGGAGCTTGCTCTTCGATCGACGTATAACCATATGAAAACGTACAACTTTGTCCAAATTCTTATTGACTGACTCCATTAGTATCCTCCTCTCAGATGTGTTCTTCATCAATAAAACCTTGTAGCATATGGAACAATTTTTTATTCATGTCAGAATATTTTTAATGATCATACCTCCTAAATATTCGATGATGCCTTGTTTAGTACTTGTTACGTTCATTTTCGAAATAACTGTCATATTATTCTTCTGCGTCCCGGGCCTAACTTGTTTCTTTTTATTTAATTACCCTTAATTTCCTCTTTGTAGCGTTAGCAGGAAAGCGAAAAAGCCTTCCCCTTCCACCTTTCTCAAAGTGATTGCTACGAGGGGAGATCAAAAAGTAAGTTGCCCTTCCACGGTATGGCCATTTATTACACCACCTATACGTGCATTTATATGCCTTACTTTTAATACACTCAACTTAATTTTCCGATGTACCACTTCATCGTATTTGTATTGTAAATAATACAGGTGAGTGGCTTCAACAAGAATGGAGCGAAATGTAACTGTTTTCAGTTTTTCAATAACTTTTTATATGAATACACATTTATTTTATTTATTCTTTTTTTTCCTTCTTAAGTGTGGGGATGGGGGTTAACTTACAGATGATGTCATCATTAGTAGGGAGATCAAAAAGTAAGTTGCCCTTCCACGGTATGGCCATTTATTACACCACCTATACAAAAGCAACACGGCTATAGCAGCATACAATGTAGGTTCACTTTTCCACATAGTCCCCAAGAGACCCTAAACATTTATCCGAACGATCAACCAACTTTTCGATTCCGGATGCATAGAAATCTCCTCCAGCGTTTTATAACCACACGGTGACAGCCGCTTTCACCTCCTCATCGTTTCGAAATCGTTGTCCACCGAGTTCCGTTTTGAGCTTACCGAAAAGATGAAAGTCGGATGGCGCTAAGTCGAAACTGTATGGAGGATGTTGCCAATCCTCCCACTTGAATCGCTGCAGCAGTTTGCACGTTTGGCGGGCCTTGTGAGGTGTTGCGTTACCGGGAAATTGCACGCTCTCCATATACAGCAGTGATTTCACGATTACATGGAAGAACGCAACAACCAGGCATCGTTTTTGCTCGTTAAAATTCGATCATATTAACTTATTTTAAAAGCTCAAACGATTAAAAATTCAAAACAAATAAAGCGAATTCTAAAATTATCAAGCGAGACTGTTAGTATCGTACGAATATTTGAGCAAAAATATGCGTTATCCTCTGCGTGGCTGAGCCACAGAGTAAAGAAAATAACACTGTGGGCTGAGCCCATTCAGGATCAAAATGGCGGACGGAAATTAGAGTTGTATGAAGTGAGAGTTGTCACCACCCTTCTCTGCACTTATCCAGGCACCCTAAGTTGGGCCGATTATACATGCAGCGCCATTTTTCAATGGAGTTCCTGCCCTATAGGGAGCTAGAAACTTTTAGCTTCATTTTTCAGTAGAGCTCGATGACCATTTACGAGCGTATGTCTATAGATCATGCTTAGAATTTACTTTAACCTGCCTGAAGTCATTTTAATCAATTGCACAAGCAAAAGTGCTTTTCAAATTTCATTCCATATTCCATTAAATAAGAAATGATGTCGTGAAAGGTTATAGCTTACTTGTAATCGACGAAAATTTTCAGTTGTTTCCTATGCAACTCGTTCCTACTTCTTCTCTGCTTACGCTCTCCTACACATTTATCGTATTCTAGCGAGCAGCAAAAGAACTACAGATACTGGGGTGTCATACTCGGGTATCTCTACCGGATTTACGCTACATGCGCTAGAAAAACTTACCTGCAAATGACGTGAAATACCTTACGAACTTCAAGGAATTTTTTTCTTTAATCCTCCCCCCTCCTCCTCGCAATGAAGCAATGATTTTAACATTCGATTTAAAATAATTGAAGGGTGCTCTACAACTTTGCAATGGACACTATGCCTCTATCTGTCGTATTTTAAATGCCATTACTATGTAGCCCCTGTTCTGCTTACTGTTAGTAATAATTTTTTTTAATTAACCTACACCAAATAGTTTTCGAGTTTTATGGTCTATTATCAAACTTTTGCCTCACTCTGTATTGTTGAAATATTGAACTTCATAAAATTGGCTTACTATATCAACACTCTCCGTCTCCTCTAGGGGATATTGATTGAATACACCTGCGGGTTTGCTCGAGTTAAAAATACAACACAACTATGATAAAAAACTAAAGACTATAATAATTTTTAGCCACAAAATGTAACAACGCGTGCCTCTTTAGCTCAGAGGTAGAGCACTGGTCTCGTAAACCAGGGGTCGTGAGTTCAATCCTCACAGGAGGCAACGTTTATTTTCCCCTTTTGTTTTGATGAGAATCATTTTATCTAAATGCGTTTTATTCCCGTAGTGAACACTATAATTTATTATTTTTTAGACTTATTCCACAATTTTAAATGCTATTTGTAATTTTTTCTATTTATTTATTTATGTATTTATTTATTTATTTAATGTTTTATTTTTAATTGTTTTATATAGAGGTTGAGTCAAAAGTAGCGGCCGACTCGGGAGGGGGGGAGGGGGGTTAGAGTTTGACGAATTCTGGGCGAAGACCATTATTACAAGGGTATATCGCAGTTTATTAAAGCCCGGCGCAAATGAGGCAACAATGTCGAAGCAAATTGTGTCGAAGGAACACGTTGCTTCGACACATGACGTCAGTGGAAACATTTTTGTTGCTTGTTTTGAGGCAAATATGGAAACTCTAGCGCAAATGTGGAAACCATTTCCTTCAACAGAGCGGTGCCGATTCGTAAGCAAAAACAATTAAATGATGATTTGAGAATGACCTAATTATTACGACAGGCGAAGATCAAGACGGATACCGGCGAAAACATCGAAAAAATTACAGTACTTGCTTGTGTAGGTCCGTGTTTTTCCTAGGAAAAATTATTCGAATAAATGAATACCCGATTTTTTTTAATCGGTCGATACTTTTTATTCGATAATTTTAAAGTAAATATCGAATAAATAATGATTAATCGAATAAAAATACAAATTCGGTAATAGTTTTTAATTTTATTGAACAAAATCATCAATTACACGAATTTTAAAGAGAACAGATTACAAAATCTAAATTTTAAAAACTATTGTTTACAAATTCCAGTATTTAACATCTAAGCTCTGTAAAAAATGCCAGGAAGTCGATTCCTTGACGGTGAAATAATTCTTCCTGCTTAAGAAAATAAACATTCTGACGGAACAGAAGTTGAAATTAAGGTAATATATTTTTTTTGCAATACTAGAGTAGATGTACCAGTAGTTGACAGTATACCAGTAATTGACAATTCACGATTTAAAGGCTTTTAATAAGGTAACAGGGCAAGAAAAGGGACTGGTGTTGCCACCTTGTATTAAACGATGTATTAGGCTTCCCAGAACAGCAAAAAACTAGCAACTTTGCTCCCTATTATGGCCGCAAACACATGTTGATTGTTCAATGCTTACCGCGTTGAAAAATCCTTGTAATGAACCACTACGCGAGGGTTTGATTACTTGGATTTATTTCATGAATGGTATGCAATATTTGTTATTAATTTTACGTGAACCTTTTAGTGTGATCGGTGCACAATCACACTTCTAGTAATAACAGAATTTCAGATGACCAATGTGTTAACTGTTTTAATCCACCCGGATATGTAGTGTCACTAGTAATTGGCATAAATTAAAAATTATTGATAATTTCTGTGTTTAAAAAAACGAACAAAAAATTACTAATGTGTTATAGAATGTAGGGTAATAATAAAGGAAACATGATGGTTTTAAGTGTAACTTCTTAATTTCCGTTAATTGACCTAGCTGTGTCAATGATAGGAACTTGATTGTCAATTTTTAGATCACCTGCTTTGACATAAATCTTCTAGGCCCTATTCGCCGATTCTTTTTGTTGGTCCTGAATCTTGTCACAGAAGCGATCAACAGTAGCCCAGGACAAGTTACCTTCCAAGAAGAAACCTACTACTGGCATTCTGTTTACAGCGATAGGGAGTAGCATAGGATAAATTGGATGAATTTTGAAAATCGGAGAACAATCGTCAAAAATCAAGTTTTCCACGAACAATTTGTTGGCCAAGATCTGATGATATTGCACTACTGGAAAACACCTTCATTTTCTATGGTCCTTGCACTCTAAGCTTACATAGGAGTGGTCGGATTTTATTTATTATTTCAAAGGAAAAAAAGATAAATATTCTACTACTTAGGTTTTATAAAGCACAATTTTAGTTAATGTTAAATACTTTACACATTCTTTAAATTGCTTGATTTCATCAGCTACTTTTGAATGATATCAATTTCTTTTGTAAAAATATATAATAAAAACTTGCAATTAAAATAGTGTCAATTACTGGTGAAACTGCCTGTCAACTACTGGTGCATTATCTGTCAACTACTGGTGATTCATGCATTAGTTAGGAAAAAAATTAATAACTTAATAGCTTTTAAAGATATAACAATTATTTAGAGATTGGCACATTCTGCATTCTATTTACAATTTAATGGTGTAAGTAGAAAAGTTTCAAAATGCAATATGATTTACGTACACAATTTCGTTTCACAGTAATGTCTTAAACTGTCAATTACTGGTACATCTACCCTATAAACATTGGGATAGATGAACTCCAAAGCCTCTGCCTAACCGTTCTTGGATGGTTGTCTATTTTCGTCCCCTCAAAAGTAATTATACTTTATTTACTTATTCATTTAGCCGATATTTTTTTTTTTTGCACGATTTATTCGATTAGTCGAATATTATCGATTAGTTTGGAAAAACGCGGCTGTAGGTAATGTTTCTGTGGGCTAGGTCCTGCTATCTGTCATTACTTGATCAGCCATGTTGTTTGAACACGCGAAATACAAGAGGTAGAAGCTCATTGGCTGTTGTCAATCACATGATAGAGTGGTGGAGGCAACCTTGTTGCCTGGATTTAACCAGGCGGATCGAGGCGACGGCAACCAGCGGTTGCCTCTACATTTTGCTAGCAAGTCGCCGGTATGTTGCTCGCAACCATTTTCATTCTACAAGCGACGATTCCATTCGACCGATTCAGTCGCCGTCGCCTGATTGTTGCCCCATTTGCGCCGGGCCTAAGAGAAAAGAGTGTGAAGAAACGTCAGTACGAATTTGAATGCTATAGACATTGTGCCACCTGCGTCAGCCAGTGTAAAAAATAATTGGTTATACGCGGGCTCCTTCGTCACTATCTAAAAAAGGGGACCTGTGCGCGAGCAGTAGCCGCCAAAATTTGCAGGGCGGAAGGTCAGGGTGTGACCAATGAACGGACAGCGCGACTGTGGTTTCCCGCTTTTCGTGTAGAGACATGGGCCTGGAAGATGCGCCAAGGAGCGGAAGACCCAAAGAAGTGGATGACGCAGCCCTACGGCAACAAGTGGAAGCCAACCCAGGCAGCGGCGGACATCACAATCGTGTGTGGTTCGATATCTGCACGCCATGGGAAAGGTCAACAGGAACTCCCGAGTTGTGCCCCACGAGCTGACGCCCGCGCAAGCACAACAACGGGTGAAGGTGTGTCGTCAACTGCTGGAAAAAAATCGAGGGTTTGCCATATCCAGTATATAGCCCCGACCTGGTACCTTCCGACTACCATCTCTTCCGGTCTATGGTGCACTTCCTGCGTGACGGCGCTTTGCCAATGTCAGTGAGATTGAAGACGCCGTGCGTGACTTTTTCGCCCAGAAACCGGAGGAGTGGTTTTGCGAGGACGTCCGCCAACTGGCTGATCGTTGGATGAAGTTAATCGAGCATGATGGACTCTACTTTGAAGATTAGCAATGAGTGGTACCTGTCTGGTGCCCATTTAAAAGTTTGCGCGGTGAACGGCTACGACTTTTGATTCAACCTCCGTATAGGGTGCTTCTAAATGGAAGGACAATATGTAGCTAGTGTGATTCTTTGCATGATGACAAACTTATGCAAAATGTTCAAAAACTCAAATGTTAAGGGTCTAAACATGACCTGGAGAAAACGTCATTTAATCTCAACCGAGGCCAACGCGAGACAGGTCAGGGTACTCAAAAGTCACATGATCATCGGGGTCCGGAAAACAATTCATCCTTTATTGTCTCCATCTTGGATTTTAACAATCGGTATTTTTTCGTTTGTTGGAAACAATGAAGGATGGATTGTTGCCCGGACTCCGATGATCATGTGACTTTTGAGTGCCCTGGCCTGTCTCTCGTTGGCCTCGATCTCAACAAGTGGCGCAGTTCCGAAGCCGACGCGATCTGTACAAAGCCATGGCATTACGTCACTTCTATTGTTGAAACGTCACGAAAACCGATGGGATATTTTGAAAAATGAATTTTGTATTTTGGGTAACTAAGTAAATACTGTATAATAAAATGGTTTAATGCCAAACATGGGTCATTTACTTTTTAATAAATCATTTTATTTTAAATCTTAAATATCCTAATTCTGTTTTTAAATTTACATGTATTTACACGTCACAAAATCCATCTGTTTGCATGATGTCACAAAATCAGTACCACGGCTTGTTTAGATCGCGTCGGCTTCGGCGGTTCATTATTTTGATAAGTGGAGTAGACTGAAATGCTCTTTGATTAGGGCATTAATTTAAAACAATTGAAAACACGCAGCTTTACTGCAATAATGTGCTTTTGTTTTGACCATGGTTTATAGATATTCATGGTCATCGAGCTTTCGCTATTTTCCATTGTTTCGAGAAGCTAAAGGCCGCTTCACATCCGCCGTTTATCGCCGGCCTTTTAGAATCAGAGGCGTTTCTCGCTCGTCTCAAAAAAACGTGGTCAATTCACATTCACCGTTTTAAACTCTTAGCGTTTTTGCAGGCGTCGCCCAGGCGTTTTCTAAAATTCCAATGGGGAACATGCATGAAAATTTTAAAAAATTGTTTTCGATAGTATTCGTTATCAATATCAAGGAATGATGATTCGTTTTTTCTAAAAATGTATAGTTATTTTTTAAACACTTTTTTAAACACTTATAAATTTAAAATTATAATAATTGTATCAACCTGCATTTAGAAAATTACTGCTCCGGAAACTTAAAAGTTTATTTTTATAATCTTGCATTCGTAAAAGGAAAGAAGCTAAACCTAATTGTGTTCCCCACCAATCAGAGAGCGGAGTCAATTTATAGTTGCACATTTAAATTTTTACTCTTTAATAATGCCGAAAATAAAAACAAATAAGGACGCATGACAATCGCCTAAAAAAAAGTTAATTGTGAACTATCTCCGATTTTCTCGCGTCCCGACTTTCAGGCGAGGCGATTTTGGTACGTTTTTAAGAGATGTCGCGTTTTCCCAGACGGCGGATGTGAATCGGCCTTAACGAAAACAGGTCGCGCACGATGCCGCATAGACCGCACTAGGGCAGAGCACTATATAGATATGTAGGTATTCCTATCCGCCATTTTGGTTCCAACATCGATATTGAAAAGCATGGGGTTGAACTTGTACAACGGCAAGGCTTTGCGCTAAAATGAACAAAATATTGCATTACTTCGTGAAAAATATTTATTTTAATACATAGGGTGATTCAAATCGTGTGTAAAACAATTTAAGGGTATTATATAGGTCAAGGTAAACACAAAAAATCCTATGAACATGAGTCCGAATTTGAACGATAACCGAGATATGAAGAGAAATAAAAATGCCGCAACGAAGATCAACAAGTTAATAACTCAGGTTTCGTAAAGCCTAGATTAATGAAATTTAGAGGAATAACAGGGAATATAAGACTGTGTATACCGTTAAACTTTGATCGAATTCCAACGAGAAGTTTTCAAGTTACTCAGACAAAATTGTAACAAGTTCTGGCGTGTTATGATGTTGAATGTGTAACTCGGAAATTTCTTGTTGGAATTCGATAAATTTTATCGGTATACACAGTTTTATGTACCCTGTTATTCCTCCTGATTTCATTAATCTAGGCTTTACAGAACCTGAATTATTAACTTGTTGATCTTGGTGGCGACATTTTTATTTCTGTTCATATCTCAGTTATCGTTCAAATTCGGACCCATGTTCATTGGACTTTTTGTGTTTACCCTGACCTCTATAATACCCCCTTAAATTGTTTTACACACGATTTGAATCACCCTGTATTCGAGCTTGCATATTTATAAACTCACTCCCTTTTTGACAAAGGTTAGAGAGAAATGTGCCTCTGAAGTTCGAATTTGCTGCAAAACACGACCAATCATCATAAAAAATAGGAATGAAATAGGAATCAAATTGCCGCCAATGAAAAGAGAGTTCACTGTGGATAATGACATGATGAAAAGAAACCAAAAACCTCTTGTCCACAAAGATTTTTTTAGGTGTATTCGTAAACCTCTTCATGTGTTCATATCTTACAACCTGTGGCAATAAAGTTCGGTGAATGATGGCATATTGAGAGTGGATTGCTCGCTTACATGAAACAGCAGTTACTATCCTTCAAAATAATCCCCGTCGATGGTAATGCACTTCTGGGAACGCCTGTACAAGTCCTGGAAACTCCTGGCGTAGTCGTTTTTAGGGATAGCCTTTAGTTGGGTCGTAACATTACGTTGGATGTCTGGTCACTTCGGGGGGCGTCTTCTACGGTGTTCAGGCCTCCTCGGAACCGTTTAAACCACTCATAAACACACTTCAAAGTAATAGCACTTTCTTTGTAAACTGTTGTCATCATTTCATGAGTCTCTTTCGTTCGCTGATCCATTTTGGGTTTCGACCGCGCGTACTATGCCTTCTCTCTTCAATGTCCTGTTTAAACACAATAAACACACTCGCAGCGCTGATTCTCTCAAATTTGTTTAAACATGTCTCGACCTGTCTGGGGCAGGATACGACGATGGTGCACTCTTACGACCGTTAGCAATTTGACGTCATTCACCGAACTTTATTGTCACAGGTTGTACATTCAGATTCAGATACTGCAAAATTTCATGAAACAAAGCCCGAGCAACGCTGGGCATATCAGCCAGTGTAATAATATAAACTGAAGAAAGTCTTCATAATTACAAATCAGTTGATATCTCAGAACTCACTATTCTTTGTTTCATTATCTACTTGTGAACTATCGATCTGAGTTAAGCAATTATAAATAATCTTGTACGTGTATTTGTCATGGATTTCAGCCGTTTTCTTTTGCTTATCTTTATTTAAATTTAATTTGAAAATAAAATATATAAATACGATGTTGTTAATTCACAAGACTATGACTACAAAATTTATATATGGTGACTTAATTTTTATTTGCTAATAATAATAAAATTATTTAATGCATTTTATTAAATGTATTTTTATAACAGAAAGAAAGAATTTGAAGAAATTACAAATTGTATATTGTAGAAGGAATTGTATATTGTATATCGGATCTATGCAGACCTATTCCTATGGTACGCTTATTTATTGTACTGGGGTGGTCTCCTCAAGCACTGGTTGGATTGTTGTTTCTTCCATGTCTGGTTCTTGCGTGGTTGATGGTACACAGCAACTAGGGGCCATCCAAAATCTATTCGTCGTATCGCGGCAGCAAGCACGGCCTTTCGAACATCCAAAAACCCAACATGCGTAATTTGAATAAAATTCCTGACATTCTACTACTGCAGGGCAGTTATTGTTTTGAGCTCCTGTTAATAATAAATTGATAATTTTAAAATTTTAAAAGAAATGTTGAAACATTATTATTATACGTTTATATAGTGGGTACCGATTAATGTGATCACTTTGGGACCAAGCCAAATTGATAACAATAGCCGACTGATAACAATACCGAAGTTGTAAAAAGAGGCATTGTGGGAACTTTATATTACACTGTACAGTCTTAATAAGTGAAACAGTCTTTATACTGATTGTAAAACTCTGTAATAAATAAGAATACACTAATACCAATCACTAATTTGGGCAGCAGTAAACACTGGCACTTAGAGGGAAATGAAAAAGCGCTATTGTAAGTGAAATTCGGGAGCCGATACAAATATTTTTACGACATTTAGGGAAAAATTTGATAACAATATCCGAAATTTTGATCACAATAAACGGTGTATTTAATATGTATTTAGATACAAGCATTTCGTACCAAGCAAAAATGTTAACATTAACCGTGATTACATTAAGCGGCGCCCACTGTATTATAATTTTTATTATCTTCGGTCGCCAGATAAATTGGTTCCTTTTTTCCTCAATTTTATCTGAATTATTAATAACATGAATAATGTTTTATCGTAGTGTTAAGGTGCGTTTCATGAGTATTTCGATGGGGGAAAGTGTATATAACAAATTACATAAAATTTTAATATTAATATTGTTCAGCATCTGACATCTTTCCCAAATTAATAGCAAAAGTGAATAATAAAATCAGTCAAAATTAAAATACTTTATTGAAATATTCACTTAGGACTGCTCATTCTTAATGCCTGTTTCATAATTAGAAGATGCGACCGACCGACTTTAATTTTCGTCCGTCGTTTGGACGTTCGCAGCAGTCGTTGTTCATTGCATATTGATGTTTTGGTCGTGCAATCACTTAACGGAAATAACAGCTGATTGACTGCCTGGTAGGAGCTTAGCAGAGAACTTCATGTTGAGTTCTCTCAGCGATGACATTTATAGTAGCAAATTATCTTTTTAGCGAATGGGCCGACGAAAACCGGCAGTCAAATTCGACGGTGATATGAGAAATTGGCTGTGTGAAATTCGACAGAACTGGTGAAATCGACTAAAATTACCCGAGAAGCTTAGTGAAGAAAATCATCCCTGACTGGTTAGTCGCTGCTCAGTCGGGAAAATTTTTGATAGATCAGACTTTCATTTGTCGGTCGTTTTCGCTATTAAATTTCCAACCCTCATACAAAAACAACTCAATAAACACAATGGCCTCATACACAGCAATTCCACCAATCTGAAATTATTGAAATTTGGCGATTGAAGGCACAGGTAAAATCAGTTGATCCAACAAGGCGATCCAAAGGTGTTGTATATTCTATATTGAAAAACGGCCCAAACCATGTACCAAAAACCAGAACAGCATGGCCCAAAAACTATCTCAATTATGATGACAGACAGATTCTTCGCCTTGTTGATTCACAGTACCTCTAATTTCGTCAAATAATAAATTTATCGGCATAAAAGTGTCTAAGGAAGCATACACAGAAGCATTACGAATAGTGGTAATGTTGAGTACAAGAATATGATTAAAACCCACCGTTAACCTCAAAGCACACAGAACAGAGATTAGCGTGGGCCCGAAACATATGAATTGGAATGATGAAACGGTAGCTGTAGTATTTAGTCATGAAAAAAGTGGAACTTATAGGGCCTGATGATTTGCTATCATATTGGCATCATCTACGAAAGGAACCTAAGTCTTTTTTTTCAGAAGGCAGCAAGGAGGTGATTCGGTGATGGTTGGAGGGATATTAATATGCCAGTAATATAGGCAACACTGCCTTTCTGAGTGGTCGGCAAAAAGAACTGACAACAGACTCTTACTGATTATCTTTTACGTGTTTGTGAACAACTGGTTGTTGCGGATTTCATTTCTAAGTTAGATAATGCCTCTATTCATAATGCTGAATCAATAACACAAGGGTTTAGAGATAAAAATATCAATGTTATGAAGTGGTTAGCCAAAAGTGACTTAAGCCCCGAGAGGTATACACAAACGGTCGACAGTTTTCATCAGCATAGGAGCCAAAGAGAGATATTGAACAGTGTTGGTCCAATTTGAAACTTGAAATATTGCTTGAATTAATTCAGTCACATCGGCCGTACCACATCGTAGTATTTAATTAATTAAGGCAAATGGATAATATGTCAATCGTTTTCTTGAAAAATCGATTCTTTAATAAATGTAGCAGACCAACAATAGAGTTAACAGACCAGAAGATTAAAAGACCATGATAAAAGTATTCGTTACGTAAGACGAAAAAGATAGGTCCTGGCACTAAAAAATCACCTGATCTCAGTAGGCCGAGCAGCAATGTAACCTTCATTGTTTCCATCTTGGATTTTAACAATCAATGTGCTTTTTGTTTGTTGGAAAAAATGGTCATACTGTTTGTCCCTGATCAAATGTGGATAATGTTTTCTCTGACCGATTAATTATTGAGTGAAAATGACATAGGGCGCGTTTCTTTTTAGCTGGAAAGGCCGGATGTGGCTCTAAGGCCGTTTATTTTTAGGATCTGAGGGCCAAGCTTGGTGTTTCTTTTTAACTGTCCCAATTCGCCATAGACCGCCAGGTTTTGCCAATTCGACATCTTTATCATAGAGATTATTCACTCAGCTTTTGCCATCATCATTACACTTATACAGGGTGTCCAAAAAGTCTGGTAACGTGGCAGATATCTCAAAGCTGCCAGGTAGGCGAGATCTGATGAGTGTGGTTTATAGGTAATAGGGGTGGGGGATTCATTGCCGCACTCAAATTTGACTTTGACCCCCAAATTTAAGGTCATCCATTTGCTAACTCGAAAACTATTAAAGTTAGAGAAAAATTTCTAATTGCTACCCTGTAGAGCAACACCACATTAGTCTAAAAACAGCTTTTAATCACACCCTTCCCCTTGAAAGATTTTGAGAAAATGGACGAGAAAGAGTCATTCAAGGAAAGAAAATTCCCAACGGTGTGCTTCACTGCAATTCAAATGTGTTAGAAACACACAGCCTACCCGACCAGCCCAAGACAGTCGTCAAAGACGCACTGTCACGAGCGCGAAATGACATGAGTGAGCGCGAAGAGAACGAAAAGAGCGTCAGCTTTGTCGCAAAACGAGTGACTCCATCTATTGAGGATGATGGCTGCATTCCTCCTCAGCCAGATATTAATATAATTAAAATTAATAAGAAAAAGCTGTGAAGGAAGATGGCGGCGCAAGAGAAATTGCGAGGGATGAAGGAAAAAAAATAGGAGAGAGGCGAGCTGGAAATCACGAAAAACGGGCGCAGCCAGCAACCTGGCTGAAACTGTTTGTTCGAATGATGACAAACGGGAACACTTAAAACGACTAAAGACGACTAACTCGTGTACGAACATTTGTGCGGGGAAGGATAGTCGTAAAGTGTTCATGGGACTCGAAAAAGCGAATTTCACGAAGCGTGAAAAGCGACAGCGTCCGCCTATAGTAAATAATGGAATTTCTCCAGATTTTTGGAGAGAGAAAGTGCCTATTTGGAAAACGGAACGAGTGGACCGACTGATGCGAATTGATGAGTCACGACTATCAGTGTTAGCGGTCAGTGGAAGTTTGCAGCCAGCTGAGGTCTTCAACTGCACGTCGAGAGAAAAAAGCTCACAGTTGCTGACGGGGGATATTTTGGACCACGTCTTGAGTGCCTTCATGAGCGTTCCACGAGCCACTCGGAGTGTCTTTCACCCACGGCTTCCAACGCCCTAATCTCATTGATGGGTCTACCTGAATTTTTCTACGCAGTCCTCCTTGAGGGTTACCACTACGAGCGAGATCAGCAGTTCAAGTATCTTCAAATAATTTCCCCTTGGGGATTCTCAGCCTACACCGAGGACGGTCTGGGCGGCATCGGACGTGATTTTTCACATACAACTCTCTCTACTCATTTGTTAATGCTCTCGCAGATAATTTGTAAGGCCGCCACGCCAAGCCAGCGTAAGTTTTAATCAATGCTAAGCTCACTAGCAGGAATCTTTGCTTATAGCGGTTTCCTTTTACTTTGCAGATTCCGAACTTTGGGTGTAGCCTATAATGTCAAACAATTGAACGTGGAAATTTAATTAGATACGCCCACTCCAAGTTTTGTTGGGCAAGCTATAGTTAATTATATTATATAAACAGCTTACGGATACTGACCAACGAATCCGCAGATCGCCACAAGTACTAAAATGAAAACACCAAAGCGTGACATTTTTCAGTATAACTGATTCCTGTAAATACATAAATATTTTATTAAAAATTATGAGGGCTGTATTTAAATACAGGGTCTTTCTGAATGGTCTGTGCAAATTGTCAGGATATGTTCCAAGGTTCAAAGCAAACACGAAAATGTCATTTGAATATGGGGTTGACAACGCTTCTTTCTAGAGTTATAACGGGTTGAGATGTCCTATGAGACAGGAAGAGTTACGCTTACCTGACATGAATCCATTGGACCTCTTCTACTGGTAGTATTTGAAAACTCTTGTTTATTCTGTCCCAGTACTAGATGTTGGCTGCAACTCTTCGTCCGCAGATCCTGGATGGCTGCGACATCATCCGTCATACATCTGGTAATATCCAACGGATTCGCCAATCCATGCGGCGACGTGCATAGCTTCCTTGGAATTCTAACGGAGTCTATTTTGAGCATTTGTATAGAAAGTGCATTGCCTTGTTATATCGTAGAAATAAATCACACAGTTTGAAATTTCTATACGATTTCACGCTAATTTTGTGTATTGCAGAACACCTGCAAATCGTTATAACTCTAGAACGAACCGTTTTCGACCCCATTCATATGACATTTTCTGCATGTTTTGGTCCCTAAACATACCCTTAATGTTTGTACAGACCATTCAGAACAATCTGTATAGAATTAAATTAAGTTAGATTAAATTCTGCAATGAAGCTTTTAAAAAGTTAATCTCTAACATTTATGTATACAGGGTGTCCCATTTAACCTGACAAATCAAAATAACTCGAAAAGTACACATCATACAAAAAAATACGTGTTTCATATTTTTTAAAAAAAGCTATCCAATGATACCAAACTTGACCCATCAACTTCAGCCCCTGTGGGTAGGGCGTGGGGGCAACTTTGAAATTTCAAATGGGAACACCTTTTTTATTGCAGATTCAGTTTCTACGCTAAAAAATAAATAAGTTTTGTGTGAAACATTTTTTGATTCTTGATAGATGGCGCTGTTATCGCACAAAATAAGATTTTTTATAATTAATTTGTTGGTGGCGTCTCTCCATGTTCCGTGCCTATAGTACTTCACAGACGATTCGATAATTATAAAATCATCTCTACCTTAATTAGGAGAAGTGCTTAATCAATTTTTGAAAAGTTCCATGCCACTGTCATTCTCTTTTAACTTTGATTCATGTATTATGCAACTGTGCAAAAATAACTTGAAATGATTTTCATTTATGGCGAATGTAGAAGAAATTCCAACGATGCTGTCAATTTGTATGCTGAGCGTTTTCCTGAAAGAGTACGGTCACGTTCCTCTTTTGTTAGAGTTGTTAAACAGCTTTATACGGACGAAAGTGAACAGCCGAAAAAAGGAACGCGTGCAGCTACTGTTTGTGGAGAAAATAATTGAATAGCAGTACTAGCTGCAGTGGCTCATAATTCACATGCGAGCGTCCGAGAAATATCGCACCAATCAGGAATTTCTCGCATGAGTGTTTGAGAATGCTTAAGTTACCTAAATTTAATCCGTATCATGTGTCCTTGCAATAAGTAACTAAATGGCGGTGTGTTTCAAAACCGACTAATGTTTAGTCAATGAGCAGTTATGCAAATACAAATGGGCCAGAACTTTCTTTGCTCGTGTATTTTTCTCTGATAAATCAACATGCACGAACCGCGGTTAGGTTAACCGCCATAACATGCATTATTGAGTTAGAAAACCTATACTGAATTCGTGAAGTAAACCATCAGCGTGCGAATAAACTTATCGGACCATGTGGCAACAGACGGTAATTTGAATGGTAACAAATACCGAAATAATCTTGAAGACGAACAATCACAATTGCTTGAAGACGAACAACCAGAATTGCTTGGAAGTGCGACAGAATATATAGTTTTAACAAGATGGTTGTCCAACACATTATTCGTTAGTAGTACATGAGGTATTATATCGGGATTACGATAATCGTTAGATCGGTAGAGGAGGACCGGTGCACTGGCTACTTCCCAGATTTTTCTTGTGGGGTTAGCTAAAAGATGACGTATATAAAGAAACATCTACAACTCGTGAAAACATGATGCAACGAGTAAGGGATGCTTTCGCCGCAATTATATCAAACATACTTTTGAGATGTGTTAAGGCATTTGAAGCACGAATCAATAAGTGCATTGAAGTTCAACGTCATCATTTTATCATTTAATTTAATTGAATGGTGAGAGGCGAGAGGCCTCATCTAAAACAAGCATCCCGAGGGAACAGAAACGTATCATTTGATAGGGGTTTTTTTTTAAATATTGAACAGGCATTTTTTTTTATTAAACACAAAGTAAGTCCGCTTTTCCGCAAAGATTTTTATTGACCATCTCGCTATTCACCGTTTTTCAGCATAGTCATATTTCATGAATACCTGGGATTCGACGTATGCATATTCATGGTGAATATAGAAATGTTTGTGGAAAAGCGGAATTACCTTGTGTTTTAAGGAATTGGCATCCACAGTAGTTAAAGTAATTGGTTATTTTTGCATAGGTATTTTTTTTTTATTTTTCAATCAAAACTCTATTTCTCGAGAATTGCAAAAAAATCTTATTTTGTACGATAAAAGCGCCATCTATCACGAATCAAAAAAATTTTTAGACAAAATTTATTTATTTTAACTTAGAATCCGAATCTGCAATAAAGTTCTAAGCAAAAAAGTTCATATGAACATGGGTCCGAATTTGAACGATAACTGAGATATGAACAGAAATAAAAACCCCAATCTATACCTATCTATATAAATAAAGAAGAATGTTTGTGGGTTTGTTTCTTATACAAATCTGCAGTTTTATTCCAATCTTGATGAAATTATGCACAAAAAAATTTACCTCAGATTTCGAAAAAATAATAATTATCGATAATAAATCTACATGTATATTCATGATGATGGCAGTGCATATTAATAAGAAGTATCTCATGACCAACAATGCAAGGAAAAGTTTGTGCAACAATAGGTATCAACAATGGTATCAACACGCAATGCACCAACACTACGCAGGGGGTCAACAATATATAGCTCATGACCAAAAATGCAAGGCAATTGGTAACAATATAGATAAGTTTCAATTTGTAACAATGCCTAGAATTCCTGTTATTCAGGCTTCTCTTAGAATTGAGAGTTCATAGTACTTAACAATTTCTTGAAATTCTTTAAAAATGATCAGTAACTGGAGATAATGGAGAGTTAGCTGACTATTCAGAAACAGTGGAATGACGACAAAGGAAGCACTCCTTTAGCTCCGTGCTGTATTCTGCAAATGGGAAGCATGTGAATAGAAGAATTGGCGACCGCTAGACTACACAAAGTGATGAATGGCCAAGTTTTGCTTCAAGATATCGAGAGAAGAGTAGGAATTGCAACAACGTCAAGTGTACATCTAAAGTAAGATTAATAAAGTTGGTAGAGACCTTACAACACAATAAGGTCGATGATCTCATACTGCAATCGTTTAGTCATTAATTATTATTGTGTTGTAAGGTCTCTACCAATTTTATTGATAGAAACAGCACTAAGGACCCTTTACTCAACGATCTAAAGTAAGATTACGTGAGTAAGAAATTATTTAGACTAGCAATGGCATACTTGGAGAGATCCATCCATTGTGAGCCTTTAAAAAATTTTTTTTCGAATTTTCATTGTGAATTTACTGTATAATTCTAAGCGTTTCCATGCATTTCGTGTGTGAATGTGATTATTTTGGAAACTCAGATGCTGATAATGAGATGATTGAACGTTCGTTTCCAAGAATTTTTAATAATGAGCATAAAATGATGATGTAGTGACAGGACATAAATAAGGCAGCGTCTATTGAGGAGGCAAAGGAGTCAGACGTGTCTCCCTTGAGCTCTCTATCAAACATCCAGACGACTGGCAAAAATATATATGTCTGGAAAGGAAAGATAAAGAACGAGTATTGGTCAGAGAAACCCTGCAACTAAAACAGAAAAGGCTATACGGGCATTGGAAACCTCTGAACAACAGGAGTTTCGAATAGAGCAAGAGGGTATACGAGCTTCTACGTCAAGGGCAAGATAAAGTTGGGTCCAACGTATCCAGTTTTCTTCCCGGTGGTGAAGATGGACATTGTTTTAATCTGATGCAAGTCAGGAAGAGTTTAAATAAAGTCCCGATATATCACTTAGAATTCTGTTTTTCGGATTTTTCGTAGAATGGATAGTCCCTTCGCTGTGTGTTGTGTTGATTGAGTTATTATTTAACCAACTTGGATTTATAATTTAACTTTTTGAGATTGTTCTGTTTACTTACAAGTGTAATTATCCCGGGAAACGTTGGGTCCTCTGCTAGTGTTTTATAAGATCTAGGATGATGAAATTTGGAGGAATAAAGGGGTATATACAATTCTGCACACCGTTAAAATTTCATCAATTCCAACGAGTAATGTCCGAGTTGAATGCGTAACTCGGAAACTATTTGTTGGAATGCGATCACATTTTAAATGTGTATAGGTTTTATGTACCTTTTTATTCCTCCAAATTTCATCTTCCTAGATCTTTTAAAACCTAAGTTATTAACTGGTTGATCTTGGTGGCGGCATTTATATTTCAGTTCATATTTCGGTTATCGTTCAAAATCGGACCCATGTTCATATGAACTTTTTTTTACTTAGAATTATCCATATTACCATTTACCAAATTTTCGTTCACTCATTACGGGACACCCTGTATAAGAGAGTAAAAGTAGATATACAACTAAAAGTGTTATACAGAGCTTTTTTATTTACTATATATACTCATCGTCAAATAAAAAGTTTCGCCCAGAAGGAATCGTCAGTTCTGAGTGTATTTTATTATTAATATTTTATTTTCAAGAAAAATGAACGGATATATATTAAGAGAAGGACGAGACACAAGAACCCTGGAATACAATAAATAATAAATATTAATTAAAAATACAAATTAGATAAAAAATAAGGTATAATAAACAAAAATAATTAATCTAAATCAAAATAAAAATAAAAATATAACTTCAGGATAATTCTCTAATATTCTATTTGCTTTTAGAGAATTATTCTCTTTTGCTTTGATAAAGGATAGGCTCTATCCGAAACGTCAGCTTTTTATTTTTATTTTGATTTAGATTAATTATTTTTGTTTATTATACCTTATTTTTTATCTAATTTGTATTTTTAATTAATATTTATTATTTATTTTCAAGAAAACCAAGCACTGTTTATGACATGAGTCAAGCACAAGAGAAATGTGCCAAGAAAATTGATAACAATAAAAACGTGTGCCAAAGTGTGCTCGAATATAGAAACCAAACTACTTACAGAAATGCTGAAGGCCGGCAATTTCGACACTTTGTATATCATGCTTAATGTGACTTAATTGTTCATTCATAATAAAAATTATATATTACTTTATATATATAAATACCTGTTTTAATGTACGAGTAGAGGGCTCCGCTTTCCGTAGGAAGAGATAGAATTTTCGTTCTAGTAAGCCCTTCATATATACAGACTTGTATTAGTTCTCTTTTATTGAAAATTCGAAACGTGTAATTAAAATCAAACAGTTTCATAGAGTTTCTGTGTCCTTCGGAGGCTTAATTTGATATGCAGTAACCTTAAATTAACAAGGAAATTTTTAAGTGGAATTTGCAGTTTTATTCTATAGATACATGCGCGAGAGAGATGAATGGAAGAACAAACTCATTAGTTACTTTTATCCCTAATGTGCATTTTGACGATTCTGAGTGTTCATTTTAATTCTAGAATTTTATAAAATCTTGTAAACATTCCAAGGAGGAGCTTTAGCAGTGAAACAGAAATACATTTATACATTTATTAAAAAGAAATTAATCCCCCCCCCCCCAGTAGGGTAAGGCAAGTAACAGATCCTGCAGTCATCTATTTTTACCCCTTTATCTGCACTTTTTACCTCTCCCCAAGTTTTTTAATTAAAAAAATTTTTTTTTCGAACTTAATATGTAGAAAATGTAAAAATGCTCGTATTTTCTTTCCTTTGTCATCATTTCCGAACATATGATATATCACATGCCAAATGTTGCCATAATTCTAAAGACCAAGTGACTGCCACCCCCGCAAACACGACCCCAATGGAACCACTGGGCCTAAAATTCATAGTAATGTATATCTTGCCTAGAGAAATCTGGATACTGAATTTCACGCCTTTACGTACCTAAATAGGACATAGAGTGTAAAGAATACCAAGATAATGGCATGTCATATAATAATCGATTTGTCAAGAAGGAATGCATTGTTACTTCTGTTCATCTTTTAAGTATTACCATAATCATAGAAGGGTATTACTGACATCGTCGTGCGCACGTGAAATCGCTTTGTCGACGCACGATTGCTCAAAATCTATTTTATTAAATAGCAGACGAATGGAGCTTCTTATGGTTTTATAATGTCAGTCCGTCCCCTTTATAATTTCCACATTTTTAGAGGTAGAAGGTTGAAATTCGGACTACGGCTTCCTATGGGCATGTCCGTCTGCACAATTTAGTTTGGTTTTGATTAGTACACTGGGGTCGGAATTAAGGGAGTGGGATTCAGAGAGGACAACATATCTATGTGTTATTTAAATACGTAAAGGCGTGAAATTCAGTATCCAGATTCCTCTAAGCAAGATCTACATTACTATGACGTTTAGGCCCAGTTGTTTCATTGGGGTCGGATTTGCGGGGGTGGCAGTCACTTGATCTTTAGAACTATGGCAACATATGGCATGTGACAAATGTTGGAAATGATGAGAAAGGAAAGAAAGTACGAGGTTTTTTACAATTTCTACATATCACTTTCGAGAAAATTAATTTTTTGATTAAAAAACTTGGGGAGAGGTAAAAAGTGCAGATAAGGGGATGAAAATAGATGACTGCAGGATCTGCTACTTGCCTTACCCTACTCGGGGGAGGGGATCAATTTCTTTTTAAAAAATGTATAAATGTATTTCTGCTTCACTGCTAAAGCTCCTCCTTTTCTTTAAGTTTATCACCAGTGTATAGCTTTATTTTATTTATTTATTTATTTATTTATTTATTTATTTGTTTGTTTGTTTATATATTTGCTTAGTAATAGTCATAAATTTTCACATTTTATATTTTGTCCTTGAAGTGCTTTAAGATTTTAGTCGCTCTATAAAACTCAAAAAAATTATAAACGGCTAACATCTCGGTGACTGTAAAATAAAAACGCGCCCATTTATCGCTATGGTATTAGAAAGACATTCAAGCTACATATCATATTATTTGGATCATATAATAGCGTGTGTGCCTTAAATACAGGGTGTCCGAAAAGTATCTTTACCATTTTAGGAAATCATTAAAAAGAAATGTCACGTTAAAAATTTTTAGAAACCTCTCCCCAAGTTTTTTTAATCAAAAAATTGATTTTCTAGAACGTAATATATAGAAAATGTAAAAAAGCTCGTATTTTCTTTCTTTTCTCATGATTTCCGAACGTATGATATATCACATGCCATATGTTGCCATAGTTCTAAAGACCAAGTTACTGCCACTCCCCGCAAATCCGACCCCAATGGAACAACTTGGGCCTAAACTTCATAGTAATGTAGATCTTGCCTAGAG
>JAHWFO010030780.1:12385-40382 GCA_023313115.1 Rhysida immarginata | reverse complement strand
TATTTTTCTCCCTCCTTTAGTGACCAGCCCTCCTGGCGAGCACTCGTGCGGCCGCTTATTTGCAAATGTGTAAAATACATATATCTACTGTATCGTAGAAGTAATTCACGATTATTCTACGTGTGTAGTGAACTAAGGTTTTTGGTTGTTAGCTCGGTAGAATTCAGCGTGTTCGGCATGAACTTTATCCGTGCGAACTTTTTAGTATATTCTATTCAAACTGTCAGAATTTGTGTGTTTGAATTTCTACCGAGATAGACTCATTTAATTTATCTGGACCTTGAACAAATTAAATTCCCGGACTTGGACTTTAATAAATATTTTGATTTATGATTCACCTTCCGTGTCAATTAAACTCATTCATACGTGTTAAATTTTGGCGCCCGTAATTAGGCGTAGTTATATGAGAGGCCATACCATGTGCCGTTGTTGTATTGTATTACCCTATAGGCATACTGCCATAATTTTTATGTGGTTAATTAGTTGTTGAATTGTATTACCCTATAGGTATATTGCCATAATTTTGATGTGGTTGATTATTTGATAGGTTAAGTAATTTAAGATATCTTTGACTAGGTTATATTACGAGCTGTAGTAATATTTGCCTTAGAGAATAGGATTAATATTTACATTCTCATTTTGTGTTGTGTTATTACTTAAGCAAGTTTGCCTATCAGAATTTTTCAGGTTATTTAAATTTTATGTGTAACTTGAGTTAGCCGCTTAGCTCGGTCTTATCGTTGTAAGACTTATATTGTGTGTCTACTCATTTATTTTTGAGGTTGAATGCTCAATTGTTTTGTTGAACCGTAAGTTGTCAAATTTATAACTTTTGTGCTAAATCTTTGGTTTGAGTGTCAGCCTTATTGTAGATTCCGATTTCAAGTTATACATTTTGGTTTAACATTCATTCTATTTTTATTAGAGCTAGGAATTTAGCTCTTTATTTATACCTACCAAGTTATTTATTTATATTTGTATATTTTTGTTATTGGATTTTCCTATATTAAACTTTATTTTTTTTTCAACCTTACCCTGATAACGTGCTTCATTCATATTTCCACTGCGTAATCATTTTACTCTGTTTATACACGTTACAGTTGTCCAGGTCCTGAAGAACAAATGCTCCCCCATAACATAAGATTACCACCTCCGTTTTTTACAGTTGCTTTCAAACACTCTTCTTTTATTTCCACTCCGAAAAAGCGCCAAAAAAATTCACGGCCGCCGCTATTAAAAAATTTATCTTTGTTTCATCTGTCCACAAAATATGTTTGAAAAATGTCAGTGGCTTTTCTACATGTTCCTTAGCAAATGGCAGCCGTTTTATCGTTTCAGCAACGGTTTCTTCTTTGCCACACAGCCTCGAAGTCCTATGGCATTCAAATGTCGACGTACAGTTCTGCTTGACACTGTAGCAAGTCCAGAAGTTTCCAATTGAGAACTATGGGAGAACCCTGGGAAAAAATGTCTATTTGTAAATTTTTTAATGATTTTAAAATCCTCAGTCATATTTTTTATTGTTTTTCCATCTTTGTCATTCACGTTTTTATGAATGTTTTTCATCTGATTTTTTTAAAAAAAACTTTTGGGGTTCATAAACTGTGGGTTTTTAAACTTTCTGTCGGGCGCAAAATGGCCATAGCAGCCGACGCCCTAAAATTCCAACCAACCAACCAACCAACCAACCAACCAACCAACCAACCAATTGAGAACTGATCCTCTTTGACGATATTTTTCTATTCTTCATAACTGTATGCTTCAGAATTCGTTTTGTACAGTCTTCCTGATCTTGGTAAAGATTGTGTCACACCTAATATTTTGAATTTTTTACGATGGACTGCACAGTTGAAATAAGAAAATTTAATCGTTTAGCTATTTTCTTATAGCCTCCACTTGGAGTGAAATTTTATCACCTTTTCCCGATTTTTATTGGAGTGTTCTTGGCTTTTTCAGCAAAATCGCAGAAAAACATGAAGATTATATGCACAATGGTGGTTTAGACGTGTGGTGAGATTAAAAAGTAATGGAATGTTGTGAGATGTAACATGCTCTTTAAATCACAGTGCTAATTTGAATAGGAATTTCCATTTCATTAGGGTATGAATACTTTTGTCCATGCTTATTTTCTTATTTATTTTTTTGTAATTGAAAATTTACAATTCATGATGACATTTGAATAATCGGACTATCCATTCTACGAAAAATCCGAAAAACAGGAATTCTAGATGATATACCGGGACTTTATTTAAACTCTTCTTGCCTTGCCTCAGATTAAAACAATGTGCATCTTCACTACCAGCGAACATCACTGGATATTTTGGACCCATCTTTCTTTTAAAGTTTCCCTTGCACATGACGTAGAAGCTCGTATACCCTCTTGCTCTATTCCCAACTCCCGTTGTTCAGACGTTTCCAATGCCTTTTCTGTTGTAGCTGGTGAGTTTCTCTGACCAATACTCGTTCTTTCTCTTTCCTTTCCAGACATATAAATTTTTGCCAGTCGTCTGGACGTTTGATAGGGAGCTCAAGAGAGACACGTGTGACTCCTTTGCCTCCTCAATAGATGCTGCCTTATTTATGTCCTGTCACTGCATCATCATTTTATGCTCATTATTAATAATAATTCTTGGAAAAGAACGTTCAATCATCGCATTATCAGCATCTCAGTTTCCAAATTAATCACATTCATACAGAATACATGTATAGTCAAAATGTATTTTTATGAAATGCTTGGATCTGCTATGCTACCAAATAAGCTGGGTGATAATCCCGGCGTGGCTCGGAGTCTGTTTTTTTTTATTAAATTTTGCAATATCTGAAAAATAAACACATGAAAACGCTTAGAATTATAAAGTAAAAATTCATAATGAAAATTCGAAAAAAATGTTTTTAAATGCTCACAATGGATGGACCTTTCCAAGTATGCCACTGCTAGCGGTCAAACTTGGCCATTCATCACTTTGTGTAGTCTAGCGGTCGCCGATTCTTCTACACGTACTTAAATGCTTACCATTTGCTCAATAAGCACGGAGCTAAAGGACTGCTTCCTCTGTCGTTCTGTCGCCTTTCCACTCTTTCTCAATAGTCTGCTAACTCTCCATTATCTCCAGTTACTGGTCATTTTTAAAGATTTTCAAAAAATTGTTAAGTACTAAGAACTCTCAATTCTAAGAAAAGCCTGAATAACAGGGATTCTATGCGTTGTTATAAATTTGCACAAACTTTGCCTTGTATTGTTGGTTATGAGATACTTATTATTAATATGCCCTGCCATCACTATGAATAGCGATTTATTATCGATAATTATTATTTTTTCGAAATCTGAAGTAGACAGTGATCTTCCTCATGCTTTGAAGGTCACGTATGCAAAATTTCATCAAGATCTGTGTTAAGGAGTTTTAGTCATTGTTTTTACTTGTTCAACGCCAGAGTGCGCATCAATCTTTTTTATGTTTTGGCTCCCACTCTCTTTGGCCTTGGTTGGAGTTCAGCTAGTGTAGTGCGCAGAGCACATTCTCTCTGTTATCCCGCCTGAATAAAACCGTAATGAATTTACTCCACGTTGTCAGTCCCAGTTCTTGTTAAAACAACGAAATCCGAGATCCTTACGAATTTACCTCCTTAACATTTGGACTCTGCCGGAGTCAAGCTATCGGCAGAGGGTTTGCGAGAACTTTTCTCCTTCGTGCTACTGGCCACGTGCGTACTGTAACGATTTAATGGATATAAAGAAGTAAAGAACCAGTTCTGACATTTCTATACTCCGATATCCTCAATGGACAAGGGCTTTTCTATGAGTGACGAACACTACAATAATGAGAAATAAAGATTCCGTCATCAATAGACATAAGAAGAAATGATAGGATATAAAAACAAATATTCGATCTACTACTTATCTTGGGTTTTCTGTCATTTTATTCTTTTTGTTTCTAAGACTGTCTTGCTCCACCGTCTTTCCAGGGTACGTAATCTACTAATATATAAACAAAGCACAACATATTTGAATGAATGATTTCTCGAGAAAGCAAGATTCTAACAAAAATATAACCGTGGCTTTATTTTTAGAAAATTCTTCTTTGAGTCTCAATTACAACAGTAATTTTATAATAAATAACGTTCTTTAGCCTTTTTAATCTTCAAGTATAGCAATTGTTTACCACGCACGGTGTTAAAAAACTAAAAAAAAATTTAAAACTAATAATCAAATATCAAATGTATATTAAAGCTTGAACCACAACACAATAACAAATTATTAAAGTAATTCTGGTTCGTCTAAGTTCTATATCAAACATCTTCGTATTTCGAGATTTCTCAACATCTAATAAAATTCAACGTTTTAAGTAAGTAAGTCTCTTTTTTTTATCTTCTAACTCTTGTAGTTATGTTCCATAAAAGCAGGTAAGTATCCACTGAACTCAAGGCTTTATTATTTTTGATCACGAAGAAATGTGCGAGTAAGTTTGGGAAGGTAAAATCTAAAAACTATGCTAATAATAATTGTGGGAAGGGTAGGGGTTGCTCCAAAACGATTTAAACAAATCTAGTGGTTTTGAAGGTGTTAGTAAAAGGAGTAACTTACGGCACCAACTTTTCATCATTTTAAATTGTTGTGATCTTTTTTTGCTTTCGAATGCGTCCAGGCATCAACGGATTTTTGTTTTACGTCTTGACAAAGGTCCTTCTTGCATCAGAAGAACATTTCTGAAAGACTTCTATAGATTCCGGATACAAGGGATTCTAAATAGAGAGAATACAAACAAAATATCAACAAGAATCTTTTACGACCTTTATGGCCCATATACCATTCTCAGTACCGGACAGGCTTCCTCATTATTCTTTATTCTCGTTCTGAGGTGTAGCATATCTTCGCTCCGTCGTTTTCTAATGTCCGTTAAACGTTTCAAGAATCCTTTCGGGGTCTTCATCGTCTTTGATCGGGAACCAAAACTTTATTTTTGTCTTTGATGAGCATTAAACTCTTATGACTCTTTGTCATTTAAGCTCCGTTCCAAATCGTCGGTATCAAGATGGACTCCGTCTGCTCTGTCGCCGACCAGTTTTTCTTCTCTACCTCTTCAAAAAATTTTTTCTCTTAATCTTTTTTTTTTCTGTCGTTATTCGAACACAGAACTCTGATAACGTGACGATTATCGCTAGTACGTCATCCATTGTTACTTCACTATTGTTTTAACCGCTCAATTGGAAATACATTATTATCGTTACTTTATTGTTAGGAGAGGGGCTACAAGTGAATGACGTAGCTTTAAACAACCTTATTTTAGTTGCTTCAACGGTTTGTGATGCGAGAAGAGTAGGAGGAGCGAGACTCATAACGTCCAATCTTTTGGCACGTTACAGTACGTAAATGTCATCGTTTCCAGAGCCGAACTCAAGCGTTTCTCAGAGCATTCGTGTTGTTTGTCGGTGTCTGTAGTACCTAGTCTTCATATCAGCTATTTTGCAACTCCAGCAATCAGCCTCAGGTCGTGTTTTATTCAGCAAACCTGTAAGTAGACTTTTCTTTCTCAGCGTTTCTTTTTGCCTTTCCGCCATCTGTGTTTCTGATCATCGCTTCTCTTTGTTTTACATCGTCGAGGAACGCTTCAAGCCGCCATTTTGTTTTGTGTGAACTTTCGATTTAATTGCGTACTTTTACTCTGGTTTGTGATTGTCTTCTTTGTGACAGTGGATCTAAAGAAGAAACGTATAGCTATCAAAGCTCAGCTAACTCGTTTTGATAGTTATTTGCGTACTGTTCAAAGTGATCACCCTCCTCCTGCTCAACTGTTCCTGTGATTGTTTCCTCCCAGTTGAGAGAGAGATTGCTCCATGTTAAGACTTTGCTTACATCGTTCACAGATGTGCAGTTAGGAGTCTTCAAATGCTCTAAGAAACTTGCTTGACAGAACTCGCAAGAATTTACGCTCTCTTGATTCTTTGCTTGAAAAAGAACTTCAACGTGATTCTCTACTTGTACATCCTTTGAGTTCTAAATTAGACCCAGCTACACTGAAATATTTCGAGGAGAAATCTGCCTCTTCAACTCCTCCTACGTGCGAAGATTTGTTAAAACTTGTAGAGCTTCGTTCCTCTCTGTTAAAAACACTGGAGTAGAGAAATGCCAAACCGTCCAATTCTCGTGCTGTTGCCAAATCGTTTCTTACCACTTCTTGTGTTTGTGTGGTTTGTGAAAGTAATCATCCCTTGTATTCATGCCCTACCTTCAAGCAGCTGTCCACGGTTGATCGTACTACTAAAGTAAAAAAGGAAAGACTGTGTTTTAACTGCCTTGCTAAAGGCCATCTTTGCAAAAATTGTAAATCTAAGCACAATTGTAACGTCTGTCGTGCGAGACACCATACTCTTCTGCACCAGAACTCTGATAAACCTCGCAACGACCACCCTTCCCATGATGACGATGCACGCCCCTCTCTCTCCTCTATAACCCCGTTAGCGCAAGGGGCACTGCTATCTACTGCGGTTGTCAAAGTGATTGACTCGCAAGCCTCTTCCTCCATGTCGTCGTTCATAACTACGTCCCTTTGCAAGAAACGTCGACTACCTTTATCTCCGATCAAGATTCAAGTACAAGGTGTTACTGGTAATATTTCTACCATTCATTCGCGGTGTGAGATTTTTCTGCAGTCATGCTCCTCCAATTTTAGTCTCAAAGTCCAGTGCTTGGTCGTGCCTCAGATCACTGGTCTTCTGCCTGGTACGGCAATTGATTTTTCACTTGTGAACATTCCTGGTGTGATGCTGGCTGATCCCCCGTTCAACGTACCTGGTCAAATTGACTTGTTATTAGGAGTTAGTTGTTTTTGGCAAGTCGTTCAAAGACAACAGCTCTCTTTGGGTAACAGCATCTGTAACTAACGTAGTAGGCGGCAATGGCAACAAATGGAAGTGAAAGCGATCGCAAATGTCATAAAACAAAACGAGGCACTCGAGTTTATTGTCGTGTTCCATTATGTGTTAATAATGGTCAAAACACAAAATCTAAAGATTCATGGAAATGAATGAAAACTTATATCCTAGTTCATACAATTTTTTTACAGCCTCTTGTTGCAGATCAGTGTGTTGTTTGCAACGCGGTAGTTGGCCTCAATGTTTTTGTGCGAGACTACACACACATAAATTAATTAATTTTTAATTCTTAAATTTTTTCATTTTAAATGTTTTTGCCTTTTTTGATTATTTACTGCATTTTGCCTTGTTGTATGTAATTCACTAATCCGTATCCCATTTATGGGTGTTTTTCCTGTTGTTTTATTCCACTTACACAATAAGTCTGTGCATGTTGTACTTGGAATTTCATTTTCTTTATTTGAGATTAATTTTGCATAATGTTCAAGAATTCCTCCAACATGGTGACAATTTTGTGACAATCTGAAATATATCTGGTAGAATTTCATTTAGTAAACTATTAATTTTAATCACTGCATTTTATTAGTTACTTCGTATGGTTATTAAAATTATCAAAAAATTTAAAATAATTTTTGGCGCAATTAATTATATATTACAGTAAATTAAATATAAAAATTAAGTATGAATTTTTTATTTCATCGATAAAATTGTTGTCTGCATTACAGCATTTGTTTTTTATATCTTTTAATTATTTTGAAATATATTTGTTTACATACTCTGCAGTACATTCACAATATGCAGAATCAATAGAATTTTCTTTCTTGGTAACACACACATTGAATGTTTCGGATCTTTGGGAAGGCTGAATTTGATTTCTTATCCCCCCAAAAAAACCATCTCCTCTCATCACCCTGAAAATTTTTAAATACCCATCAAATAAGTATTTAAATTTTTCTATACCCTAATATATCATGTTTTGTCAGGATTGGTAAACTTGATAAATTACTTTCCCATTTAATTGATTTTTTTTTAAAGTAAGTCATAAGCATTCATAATCGTTAACCATGTTGTTGCTGCGTTTTCTAACCCGATATAGTACTTATATAATTAGTCATCAGATGGCGCAACTATGACGCGCGTGCGCAAATAGGGAATGTGCAACTCGTCTATTTCACTTATAACGTAGCTGACGTTCAACAACAGTTGCAAAGATTTTGGGAAATCGAAAAGATTCCTCCCTCCCCCTCTTCTCCTCCAGAGGATGAATGTGAAGCTATTTTCAAAGAGACTACTACACGTGACAGTGACGGAAGATTCATCTTTTCACTTCCACTGTGCCAATCTCCCGATCTATTCGCTACTCCCAGTGAATATAGAGGGCGCTGCTATTTTTGAAAAATGGTGGCGAAAGTAGGATCCACTTCACAATTCGCTTTCCATGAACACTGATATTTTTCAATACGTTGGTAGCAGAAAACGCTGCTTAGTGGAGTTAGAAACAGTTATGAATGCAAAACATATTATTGTTTGTGGCAAAATAAGTAAAATAATTTATGGCACTGATTTGTTTTCAATAGTTTCGAAAGAGAAAATACCTGCTCTTCAAAATGTAGACTTGGATTCCGTTTAAAAGCGTAAGCTGCTTATTAATAGGGTTGTGCAAATTGATAGGATTTTTTACAACTGAAACGAGTGTTTTCTAAGGCCATTTTTGACACTGCATCCGAATCCGATGAGTTCTTTCGTCTAAAGTTACTTCGTGGGTTGGTTCCGCGCAATTTTTCAAAATGGCGGCCGAAAATCGCCATTTTCGGCAAAAAAGCCTAAAATTGACGCAAGACCCTGCTTCCAATATGTCTACGTTTTATGTATGTATAGGTTTTTGGGTAGATACATATTCGATTGTCACATAAAACTAAACGACTTTAGCCCATTAAACTACAAAGAAGATTTCAACAGTTCGTCTATATCAGTGGTCGCAACATTATCTTCAGGAAGAATCGAATTTCTGATCGAAGTCCGAAGTTCATTGATGGAAAACTTTTCCATTTTATATCTACCGTCCACTTTAATTCGTCCACATTGAGTCGCAGATAACTTATCTCAGCGAGCAGTTGATTTTCATTCAGTTCATCAACAATAGATACAGATTGTCTAGTGATCGGGCCGCCATGAAGTTTACAGACATCTAGCTGATTGAGGGTTTTAACGTTCTTTTTTAATTTAAGTTGTTCTTTCTTCAGTAGGGCAATTTCTTTTGCAGCTTTTACAGTCGCGAGAAAGTCCTGTTCCAACTTTTTCGCTTTTTTTCACTTCTTCAGAACGTCGGCCCCATTTCCACCGCTCGCGTTTCTCAGACTCGGACATTTCATTGAATTCTGAATTGATCAATAGTCCGTTTGTTACTACCACATTCTTTTGCGAGTGCGTTTTGACAGATGTGCTTCCTCCCGTATTTCTGATTCTGTTGTCAAAGTTAGCGAACTGAGACTCGCACCCTAAATTAGTTAGTGGAGTGTGCTTAAGAGATTCATCAATCGTTTCTATATCCGCTTTCAGACTACTCGTTGCATCTAACTGTCGCTCAATAGTGTCCATAACCTCCTCGATCACAGCAACTTGCAGTTTCTCAACGCCTGTTGGTTCACCCTCCAGTTTTGCAGCCTTCAACTCTCTGTGTTTTCAGTTTATGATCAAAAAATGATTTCACACCAGAGCAGCTTAGCTGCTCATTTTTCTCTGGCTTTTTCTCATCAACGCCAAGCACCTTCATCAGAGGAAATATCACCAAATCTGCGTGAATATATCTCTGAACACATGGTAAACCACTCACATTATATAAACACTGCTACAGCAATCACTAACTTATTGCTGTTTACGTCTACTACTTGATCGAAGAAAGCTTTAATATGTTCGCGATGCTGCAGGCACAGCTGTGCAAGATCTGCTATACGCCCAAATCGATTGGAGATGAATCCCTTGAATCCTTGGTGTTCTATTCCATTAGTTTTCAACCAAAGTTTGTAATCATTATATAACGAAACAGAATGAGCCGCGTGGCTAGGTGACAACAACTTTGACAGGGCTATGAGCCCAAGGGTGTGAATGGAAGAGTTTGGTGAGCTAAATACTTTCTGGCCGACGTCAACACGAATCATGTTTTGAACACCTAGCTTTTGTTCTGTATTTCTGAAAACCTTATCTATTCCGTTGTCAATTCCTAAACTGATGTGTGCGGTACATTTCAGTTCCTTATCACAATCCACGCCCAAGTTTTCCAGAGCAATATTACTTTACGAAGCGCGATCTGTCATCCAGAAGTCAATTTGACTTTTGATTTCATCAGTAGTGCAACTTGCCAAAATTGCTGAAGAGTTTAGTTTAAAATTATAGGCAGCAGCACTATCCTCGCCGGAGTGGCTGATATTTTGCACATATCATGTAGTTAGAAAAGATCTGTCACCATCTGGGCCGATCACTGTTATATGGTCAGTTTTGATACCTGCTGCTTTACTGGTGTCGTCGATACCTGTTGTTACAACTTTATCCCCTTCATTGAGCAATGGGCCTTTTTACCCCGAGACTTGGACGAGATGCCTACGTCATCCCTATGCGGCATGAAAACGAGGCTGGCGGGAGAGCGCTCTCGACATTAAACATTGCTTGAAGGAGAAATGAATTACTACACAACTAATTTAACAGTTTTGCCAAACATAAATTTTAATACAGTAACGGAATGGCTGGGACGATTTAATAATAAAACATATAAATTTTTTGCAGAAAGTTATATTTTTGATTTTGAAGGTAATGTTATGAAAAATTCTTTTTAAGAGCATGCTTGATTTAAAAGGTATTCATGTGGAAAATGTATACAGGAATTAAATTAAAACAAGTGATTTATTTTAGAAAAAGTTGAATTTATATGCTATCATTTTAAAACTGTTATGGGTCATTCCATGAAAATAAGGACATGAACATAAATTTTAAAATTTTATGATGAAAATTTTGCTGTGTATTTTTCTGGTAGAATAAATGTCAAAGTTGTCTGGCAGAACAAAATTTTCCAACAATTTCCTTTTTTTTCAAAATGGCGGCCTCTTGAAGTTAATGAATGTTGTAAATGGTGTTGTACTGATGAGTTCATGTTATTTGACAGGTAATTATATGTCTTCATTCAGTAGATAATATTTGCATGAAATGCTCAATTCATTTGTTAAAGCTTTCTTATTCAAACTGTATATATCTCAGATGTGAATATATTTAAAATATTCGTGAAATTAGGCCTAAATCGCCGATCGCGTGCGTGTAACATGAATTACCAAAAACATGCATTTGTTTAAATAAAACAAAGAATAATGATTTCTGTTTCTTGCAAACTGGTGTACACATTGTCTATTGCATCTATTGCAAAATTTAATAATCCATTTGTTTCTTTTTATGTATTTAAATGAAAATATTACGGTTTAAAATGTGTAACATGATTTACCATGTAACATGAGTGACTACGTATGTAGTGTGAGTTATCACAATACCAGTGTCGTTTTAAAGTTTCAAGACTAAAATTCTAATTACATCTTTACAAACTTTACTTTAATAAAGAATACATATTATTAATCCAATAATTTTTTAAAATAAACACAACAATAATTAAATTTATTCCTAAAAAAACTGAACCTGTATTACGCCTGTGATGCCTGTGAACATAACTCATTCACATTTTACCTCTTACTTATAATACTGATATAAAAGTAATTTCCATATTATATTTAAATGACAATATTAGTAAAATGTTCCTTTCCATTTAGAATGGCGTTAACTCCTGCTGAAAAAATGAGACGAAGACGGGAGAAGCTGAAGTTGGAAGGTAAATACGAAGAATATAAAGCTGCCCAGAAGGAGAGAGAGAGAAGAAGACGTCACAGGAAAAAAGAAATGATTAAATCACTGCCTATTAGAAAAAGAGAATCAGCATTAAAACAGGAAAGGGAAAAAACAAAGCAAAGAGTTGCTAAATTCAGAAAATTAAAATCAGCAAAGATAGGACCTTATAAGAACCCATCATCCTATGGTAAAGCCACAGCTCGGGCACACTCCGCCTTACCAAAGTCCCCTCGCAGAAAGATGGCTGTTGTGAAGAGGCTGTATGAAAAATATGGTGATACGGACAAAAATCAAGGCATTGAAGAAAGAAATGTTAGACATGGTAACTGTACCAGTCCAGAAGTTGCAGCAAAGGTAAAAGAATTTTATGAGCGTGTTGATATCAGCCGCCAAGCTCCAGGTATAAAGGATGTGCTCAGGGTGAGAACTGAAGATGGCAAGAAACGCATGCAGATTCGGCACTTGACGTCCTCCCTTGCAGAAACACATGCATTGTTTTGTTATGAGTATGGTAAAGTCATAGGGAAAAGCAAATTTGCTGAATTACGCCCCCAACATGTGCAGCTAAGCAGTAAATTACCGCATAATGTTTGCTTGTGCAAATATCATGAAAACTTTATATCCGCTATAAATTCAATGCACAAGGCTATTAAAGAATTCCCCCAGTTTGAACATACATTCCCAGAATCACTTCTATGCAAGGAAGCTAAGGATGAATGTTGGTTAGGAAAATGTAAGGACTGCAAAGACACCCTGAAGAATAAGGTAGAAAACATTCTTTTAACAAATGATGCTCCTGCAGTTGTCACCTGGAGTATCTGGAGAGAATATCATGGGCGGTTAAGTAAAGTTCTTGAAGAAGGAACTGTAAACGAACTTGCAGAATATATTTTCATAATTACTCCTCAGTTTCTGGAACATACGTTTGTGAAACGGAAACAGCAAGTGTCTTATCAGTTACAAAAGGACGCCAGAAGTTGCTCAGAATTTAATTCAAAATTCGCTATACTGCAGGTTGATTTCTCTGAAAATTTTAACTGCACCGCACAAGATGAAATCCAAAGCTTTCATTGGGTTCAGCCACAAGTGAGTCTATTTACTGCTTCTATATGGCATTCTGGAAAGCAATCCCCATTTGTGATTGCTTCAGATAACTTAAATCATAACAAAGAAACTGTGATTGCCTACATTGACAGATGTCTTGAAGAGGTTCCACCCGAAGTTGAAGTAGTTGACATATGGTCGGATGGACCAACGTCTCAATTCAAAAACAGATTTGTAGCTGCAAGTTTATATGAACTTGATAAAAAGCACAGGAAGAAGATCAGGTGGAACTACTTTGCCACTTCCCACGGTAAGGGCCCTGTAGATGGGATCGGGGGTGCAATGAAACGGCAAGTTAGAAGTGCTGTGCTGAGACGAGTAAACAATGTTTTTAACGCAAACGAATTTGCAAAATGCGCAACGAGGGTCTCTAAAGTAAAAGTTGTTGAAATGACTCAACAAGATATTGATATAAGAAACCAGAGGTTGAACTTGAAAAATGTTTTCAAGGAGGCACCAGCTCTGCCAGGAATTTCTCGATTTCATTGCATTTATTTTCTACATGGCAAGCCAAATGGTCAAATGCTAACCAGGGATGCACTTAAGGTGCATAGAAACCATCCTGTACCTCAAAGCAGCTATTACTCACAAATATACACCGACACTTCAGCTTCTGAAGATGAAGAACGTGTAAAAGGCATGGAGCTTGGTGAAGTAACACTTCATATGGCCAAATGAATTAATTAAGCTCAGGATGAAGAAAGCCAGCTGCCTAAGACTGAAGATATCAAACATGGCTCATATGTTTTGGTTAAATTTGATGGATCGGGGAAAACGAGCTTCAGCTATGTACGTTTATGTCAGAGTGAAGTTGATGATGATGGAGAAATAAGAGTAATGTTTCTTAAGATGTTAGGCAATACTGGTCATCTTTTTAAGGTTGATGAATCTGATGTTTCATATGTTGATTTTAATAAAATTGTTAAAGTGTTGCCAAATCCAACCCTTTTTATAAGAATTTTATAAGCTTCAGCATTGGGACTAAGTACAAGGTTATAAAGTATGAACTGAATGTTTTCACTTGCTATGAACTTTGATTGTGAAGGAGGCATAAATTGAAAAGTCTATTTCTTTTACTCTAATGTAAATTTAAAAAAATCTAACTTAATGTGTAATAAATAAATCTGATTTACCAAGGAATAGGATTACAGAGTTTGATATTTTTAAAATAATGTTTTATGAGATTAGGAGTTCTCTAATCATAGCCAAATTGTCTAGAAAGTTTGTCTATTGGAGAATTGTAACGTGAATTACCAGCCTTTGTAACATGAGTTACCACAAGCAATTTTAAAATGCCATATTTAAAGAATTAATCTTATGTTAAATTTAATTTTAAAGGATAATTCTGATAAAGTAATAAGTCGTCATAGTTATTATGAAAGTTAGAGCAATATATCTATTCTCAGTTAGGAGAATTTTATATCTATTTCAGCAAGGTAAATTTCTATGTCCTTTTTCAGTAACGTGAGTTACCAAACTTACAAACGTTTTATATATAAAAAAAGATAAGATGTAAAGGTGTTCTTTGAAACAGGAGTAGATATAGTAAATTACAACACCTTAAGTTTCAAATTTCTCTGTATTTTCATATTCTCTCTTTATTTTATTGTGACATGTTTAAAAAAGGACATAAATATGTAACATGAGTTACCGTGGAATGACCCTTATGTATAATGAAGATTACCATTACGAATAAGCAATTGCACTTGCATATATTATACTAGGATTTTAATTTTTATAAAATGTTATATTATCTTTCATTGAATATTATATTATTGGCATTTTAAGTTAAAAATAAATTGATCTTTATTTAAACACAAACAACGTATTACCACTGAAGTAAAAAATTTTCATGTCTGTATATAGTATGTGATGACAGCAATTGCGTTTGCATAAAATGCAAATGTTATAGGAGCCAAAGGAAAAATGAGAAGCCACACAACATTTTAGTAAATAACTTCACATTTATTAGATCAAAATTTAAACTTCATTTTTTTAAAAAAAACTAATTTTTAATTTTTAAATTCATTAATGTAGATTGCCATCTCAAAAGATAATCCTGCTTCCCTCCTTCACCACAGCTGTTCTTGTGTGGCTGGAAAAAGCACTTGTAATCATATAATAGCTGCTCTATATCAAACTGCTCATTATAAGATGTTGGGTAGACATAAAATTCCTAATTATTTAGTTATTTGTTGAATGAATTTATTAAAAGATTATGATTTCATTCCAATTAAATTTATAATTAAGAAGAAGTCCTTTTTCAATCTACAAAATGTGAAAATCTTTTTCAAACTTTTGCTAGGTCTAAGCAAGGTACCAGTTGTACTAGTTGTGTTATCTTGTACAGAAGTTCCTCAAGCTTGGCATAAACCTAGAAGCTTGGGACTTGAGCCAGAAGATGTTCAAAACATAACTGTTAAAAAACTTAAGCCTGGTAATGACAGTAAAGGTATCCAAAGCAAACTGTACAACCCAAGCCAACAACTACAACATTATAAAGAACACAGGAAGTTCATTTCAAAACTGAAGGGCTCAAATGTAGATATAATAAAGTTAGTTGATCCTGAAGAAACTCCACAAGATGTCAATTGTCAGTTTGGTACTGTACCATTTGGATCAGTATTAGCTTATCAACAACAAGAGGCTCTAATATTGGATTTGATTGTAGATAAGACTGCACCTGCTTTTCCAGCTCTTCCAGTATTAAGAAATACTATTAAAAATAATTTTGCAACTGCACTTTCAGCAAAAGAACAAGCTTACATGTCACATGTGGAAATTCCTCTAGCAGAATGTCATGCTATTGAGGAAACAACAAGATCTCAAAGTAATTCTTCTCTTTGGCATCAACTGCGAAAAGCAAGGGTAACTGCATCAAATTTCGGTGAAATTGTGAAGTGCCGAAAGCCAGAAAGTTTAGCTGCTCGTTTAATGAAATCCATTCGACAAACACCAGCCATGAAGAGAGGTACTGAGTTAGAGCCACATGCAGCTAAAAGATATGTTGATTTCAAGTATGCTGAAGGTCACCCAGTAAATGTCTACACCAGTGGTCTTATCATAAATCCACAATTTCCATGGTTGGCAGCAAGCCCTGATAGGAAGGTTTATGATAAAACAGAAAATGAAAAATTTGGCTTACTGGAAATAAAGTGCCCAAACACTTCAAGCTTGGCAAATGTTCCTTACTTGTACTTTGATGCCCAGACAAAAAGTTGGCATTTAAAAAAAACTCACAATTATTACTACCAAATTATTACTACCAAATGGGAATCTCAGGTTTAACTTGGGTTGATGTTTGTGTTTTCTGTGTAGATGAACTTATGGTTGAACGTTTCTACTTTGATTGTGATATTTTCAACAGCTGCAAAGAGAGGCTTGATATATTTTTTTGATATATATAAACCTAGGCGCATTCGCATTAAAAATAAAAACAACTCATTTTCTAAGTTAATTTTTGTCTGAATTTTAGCTAATGTTTTCTTACCATCATACTTCAATTTTTGTGCTATAGGTATAACGAATTCCATGAATGAAATTAATAATTTTGTATTTTGGAATCCTGTATAAAATTTAACTAATTTGTCACTGTGCAAAATATTTTCTACTGAACAAATTAATGCCTGAAGCTCTACAATCTTTTTTTCATATTGGACAAGTGTGTCATGATCTACAACGAAATCATTTGTAGTAGTATCTTGGAAATTGTTAGAACCCTCATCCAAATGTTCAGGGTTGCCATCAAAAGCATCATCCATTGATTCAACATCATCAAAAGCATCTTCAAGATCAGAGTGTTGATTGATAACTGTATTGCTATCTGGTAGCCTACAAAATTGTTTACTACAATACACGTGATCTTGACTAGGTGCAGGTATCATATTTACATTACAGCTTGAAGAACTATTAAAAAGAAAAAAATACATCAGCATTTCATTATTTTAGAGGTTTTTGTATGGAAAAAATAATCTTATCAAAACGTAATATGAGAATAAAAAAAAATTCATTTTAAAATAATCAGACTACAAATAAAAATTATTATAATTTTTAATAAATTACAATCATTAAATACGAGGCATGTTTTTTAAGTAAGTACCGTTTTGCGATTCCGCCGCCGCAGCGCTACGGTCGGCGTTCCGCGCATGCGCGCTGGTTAACTACATCTCTTGTCTAAGCACTGACGCCATTACAGTCTGATTCTTCATTGTATACGTTGTTTACTGAGTGTTTAAGATGCCTCCGACAATCGTGAGTCCCGCCGATTGTGAAGTACGGGCTGTTATACGATTTCTTAGTGCTAAAGGCGTAAAACCGATCGATATTCATCGTGAGATCTGTGAAGTGTACGGACAAAACATTATGAGTGATGGAATGGTAAGGAAATGGGTGAGAGCATTTAAAGATGGCCGCACAAATGTGCATGATGAAGAACGGAGTGGGCGTCCTTCGGTCGTTAATGAAGATTTGGTGCAGAAAGTGGACGAAAAGGTGAGAGAAAACAGACGCTTTACAATTTCATCATTGTGCGACTGCTTTCCTCAATATTCTCGTAGTGTTTTGTATCGCATTGTGACCGAGAACTTGAATTACCGGAAATTGTGTTCACGTTGGGTTCCAAAAATGTTGACGGATTTGCACAAAACCCAACGTTTAGGCAGTGCATTGACTTTCCTTGAGCGGTACCACAATGAAGGTGAAGATTTTTTAGACCAAATTGTTACTGGTGACGAAACATGGGTGGCCTACGTCACACCAGAATCGAAACAACAATCCATAGAATGGCGACATTCATCATCACCCAAAAAAGTGAAGTTTAAGCAAACAATTTCTGCCCGGAAAATCATGTGCACAGTTTTTTGGGACAGAAAAGAAGTATTGCTAGTGGAGTTTCTGCCTCGTAATGAGACAATCAATGCAGCGTCTTATTGTGAGACATTGAACAATCTGCGTCGTGCAATCCAGAACAAAAGACGTGGCAAGTTGAGTAAGGGTATCGTTTTGCTGCATGACAATGCCCGTCCACATGTGGCTAATCGGACCAAAGATCTCATCACATCTTTTAAATGGGAAACTCTAGATCATCCTCCATACAGCCCTGATCTGGCGCCCAGCGACTACCATTTGTTCATGCACTTGAAGAAACACCTGGGTGGTCAGCGTCTTCAAGACGATAACGAAGTCAAAACATTTGTGATACAGTGGTTAACAAGTCAGGCGGCAGAATTTTATGAGGAGGGTATTCAAAAACTGGTGCCACGTTATGACAAGTGTCTCAATATTCACGGAAATTATGTAGAAAAGTAGATTAAGGTACAGGCTTTCATGTAAAAATAAAATTATTGCGATATCTTTGCACGTCTTTTTTTAATTCCAAAACGGTACTTACTTAAAAAACATGCCTCGTAATTATTATTGTTATGGGTTACAATAACAGTAATCATAACAAATAATGAAATTAATAATCACATTAATTTTTGGATTTTTCTTGTTAATCTGGTAAGAGTAAAAAATAGACTTATCATGATTATAAATAAATACGAGTTAATACTGAAAAAAACTATTGCTAGTTATAATAAATTAAAAAAGTAAATAAATTACCACTTAGTTTTATGTAAATTATTCATGTTTGAACGGTTTTTGAGAGGATGTCGTTCAAGCTTTGGTGTGCTCCATTCAAATACAGATGGAACAGCATTGGGAAGTAAACATTTAATTCCTGTCAAAGTCTTTTTAAAATCATCGGGAGTGAAATGCAGTGAGCAAATGGTTGTATATTTCCTTATCTATAATTCAGGAACAACGAAAAATTATGTTTTAATAATATATCAATGCTTCAACTTAATACATAGTGATTATTTCGAATTCACAACTTACCTGAAAATTTGGGCCCACATCTCGACGAATTTTTACAATCCATTGTTTTCTGATTTCTTCATTTTTCGGAAATGCATGAAATGAAAGGTTGCTTGCTCCTTTCTTTAGACTTGAACATTTAGGAACTGCACAAAATCGACCCATAATGAACAAAAATTCGCAACGGCACTTTACTTCTTGTTACAGCATCCAGATCTGTTTCCCTCTAGCCTCGGTTTCAATCCCGCGTGGGATGACGCCATACCGGAAATCTCGCGAGCGGGCAAAAGGCCCATTGCTGAGCTACGTATTCCAGACTTAAAAATGAAGCATCCTCGAGGTATCGAGTGATTGTTCTGCGACTTGGAAGAACGTAAGTGAGGTCGGCTGTTTGTCTGGTCTTAGTAGTATCAGTTTCATCATCCGAATCTATCTCAGCACTTTCTTCTCCAACTTCTTCGTCGACGAGGGAAACCTTCCAATTCTGTCCAAATATCATATTTACTACATTGAACACCAGTTTGCAGATTTCATTAGGTGATGATGATGTTTCTGACAGACTGTAACATTCAGTGTACCAAGCAACGCACTACAGATTCATTCAGTGTTTTCTCCCTGTGCTGATTTTCACTTTAGGAAACTCCTGAGTACTAGGTTTTATCTTCTCCTCAGGAAAATCAAGGACGCTCGATAATCTCATACTTCTGTCAGTGAAAAGAAATTTTCTAGATGATGACGTTTCGCCAATAAAATCCGTATCAGGCTGTTCCTCACTAGCACTTTCTAACACACTCTTCATTTCCAGGGAATCTAGCTCACGCTGTTGGTTTTTCTGTTCTTCAGAAGCCATCTTTTTCTTCTCCACTGATCTTTCTCTTTTTCATCCTTGATCAGTCTTTAGGAACAGTTTTAGTGCATATCGCCTTATATGCACCACGACAATCTTTTCTTTCAATATGTATAAAGAAGGATGTTTGTTTTTCTTATGCAAATCCACAGTTTTATTCCGATCTTGATGAAATTTTGCATACTTGACCTTCATACCATGAGGAAGGTCACTGTCTACCTCAGATTTCGGAAAAATAATAATTATCGATAAGAAATCGATATTAATGGTTATGGAAGGGCATATTAATTAGAAATATCTCATGACCAACAATGCAAGGCAAAGTTTGTGCAACAATAGGTATCAACAATGGTATCAACACGCAATGCACAAACACTCTGCACGGACCAACCAATATATATCTCGTGACCAACAATGAAAGGAAAAGTTTGTGTAACAATAGGTATCAGAGTGGTGTCAACACGCAATTCACACTACGCTCGGACTAGCAACAGATATCTCATGACCAACAATGCGGCAAAGTTCGCATCAACAATGGTCTCAGTTCGCAATTCACCAATAACATTGAGCACAAAATTATTCAAAGAATTATAACAATGAACATAAAATGATGATGCAATGACAGAACATTCGTTTCCAAGAATTATAACAAAGAACATAATATGATGATGCAATGATAGAAAGTTCGTTTCCAAGAATTATTAACAATGAACAGGAAATGGATATAATAGACGATATAGATAGGGCAGTCTCTCTCGATGAGGCTAAGGAGATACACGTGTCTTCCTTCAGTTCCCTAACAAGCGTTCAGATGATTGGGAAAAGTGTGTGTTTCTTTGTGTGTCTGTGTATGTGTTTGTGTGTTTGGCACGTTTGAGCAGTGCATAACCTATTACAGTTTAATTCCAAAAAATACATCAACTCGAATCATCAAACCAAAAAGCATACGATTTATCTGTGTTGTGCTATTTAATAATCGTTCGAAGGAACCATATTAATTCAGAATATCCTGAATTTTAATTAATAATTATAATTATCCCGGGCAACGCCGGGTCCTCTGCTAGTTATTCTCATAAAAGTCCGTCATTTTAACTCCGAAATCTTCTTCCATATGTTTCTGGTAGGTCATATCCTGACATCGTATATCGTACGAACGTTTAGACAGTTGATCGTTGAATTTTGACGCATTCTCATACCATGTATCACTTTTACTTTTCGTTTCACAATTTTTAGCTTTTCGCAGTTCTTTAAACCGTTCGTAATCGTCCTTGATCTTTTTAGCAACTGACTTCTCGTGCATGGGATAAACATTTTTGTTGATCCAGTCATTTCTAATTTCGTTAGCGACTGTCTTACTCGCATCAACACCACTAAAAGTTTTCTGGCCTGACTGTCGTTTACACAATTTTAGCGTTCTACCAATAACCACACTCCCTGATGGTAATTTACCTTTTGGTTGGAATTCATCTAGTTCTGTATACGTAGTACCGAATAACTTCTTTCTGCTTTCACTTCGCTTTTCTTTTGACGCCATGATTCCTAGTTCTAGTAACTTAATCTAGTAACTAACTTTTAAGTGTGGTCAGAAAAGGTCATCGAATATATGAAACAAAACAATAACTGAACAATTTTAGAGCCAACAATCATACAACAATCATTACAAACATAATAATATTTTCAAAGAATACAGCGAAGCCTAAAATGCAGCGATCAGAACCTGAAATGAATTTGAAAGCCTGAAAATTAGGCGTTTTAGTAGCGTTTATTCCACCATATATGGACGTTTCACATCCCACGTGCATCAAAATGCAAAAGTACGTTCATTTTTGAGTTCTGCGTACCCGAAAAACTTTAGATAGACATATTGGAAGCATGGTTTGGTGTTAATTTTGAGCGGTTTCGTCCAAAATAGCGATTTTCGGCCGCCATTTTGAAAAATGGCGCGGAACCAACCCAAGACGTAATATTAGACGAGAGAACTCATCGGATTTCAGTTCAGCATCAAAAATGGCCTTAGAAAACACTCGTTTCAAATATTGGGTTACGATTTGCCCAACCCTATTATTAAGGCAGTCTTCATGGCTTGAAGTCATCATAACATCCTAAGCATTTTTATCCATAAAATCATTAAATAATTCAGTGATGCATTGAGTGTTGTTTGATTTAGGCAAATCAATTGCTCTATTTTTCTATATCACCAGCTTCATCTTGATTAATAATGGAATGTAGTTGTTCAATGACTGTAAAAAAAAAAAAAACTATATAAAAATGATAAGTTAATAAATTAAATTTTCTACTACAAAACTAGATTCAGCTCTAAATGTCCGATTTGTTTTGTGAAGGACAAGTTTGTCAAGTGGTCGGTGTGGCAAGCACTTGCTGGTTTGAACTTTCGTTTTAATCTTGGCATACTTAAAAAACGTTTTAGTTTTTAGTTGAAAAGTTATTAGTGTATGAAATATGAAAGGGCAGATTTAAGATGACAATTGTTCCTAATAATAAACGACTTAATTTTTTGCTTATTAATGACCCACAAACAAAACAATGTTATCAAAACTAAATATATCCAAAATAAATGCTACTGTAACAATGCAACTGACCATAGAACTAATGATTTTACCGTAGAATTTCGTGCATGTAATAAACTTTTAAAAACAAATATTTGAATATTATTTCATTTCTTATAGTAATATATGTTAAAATATGTAAACAATTTTCATCTTTCATCCTACCATTTCTAATTTCTGTGATGGAAGCAAATCCTGTTGAGTGAAGTGTTTGCTGCACACACATATGGAAACTGGCTTTTATAGTTTTACTTCCCAACTTTCATAGTTTTACTTCCCCCATTCTAAGTTTTACTTCCCAACTTTTTCTAATGGCTTTATATTTTGGGAAAAAGTGTAAACTTACTGCCTGTAAGATTGTTTTTGATTTGCAGGCATACAGACTGCTGTATTTGTTACTTTTTCCCTTTATTTCTTTAGCTGCGACAACGTTGAGCCATGAATCCTACTACCGTTCATGTATGTAATCCTACCGCGAATCCTACTTAACTCGGTTCAAGCAAATCCCACAAGGGCGGCGCCAGTTAAACTGAAAGTATCGAATTATGTGATTCTTATCCTTCTCCAGAAAAAAGTGTATTTAACCTGGAAAAACGTTTTTCTTACAATGAATCCCTTTTGTTGCAATACACCAAGTTCATGACTGAAATTAAAGATTTGGGACATATGTCCCTGTGAACCAGATCCTTCTGAGACCTCGTTCTTTCTTCCACATCAAGGCGTGATTAAGAAGGACAGTTTGACCACGAAGCTGCGAGTAGTATTCAATGGTTCTGCTCCTTCTACGACTGGACTATCACTTAATTCTATTCAAAGAGTTGGTCCTACAATTCAGCAAGATTTGATCAGCATATTACTTAGATTTCGAAAACATGTTTGCCTTCTCTGCAGACATTGAGAAGATGTACAGACAGGTGCTGATTAACCTCTCACAGCAGTCATTACAGCGAATTCTCTGGAGACCTGATCCTACAATGCCTATCAAGATTTATAACTTGAATATAGTTGCTTCTGGCACTACTGCTGCAAGTTTTCTTGCCATTCGTTGCTTGTTTGAGTTGGGGAATGAATGTGCTAACACTCAGCTTGCTGTCTCTCGCATTATAAAAGACGATTTTTACATTGACAATGTTTTGTCAGGTTGTGAAACCCGAGCTGAAGCTTCCCACCTCTGCAATGCTCTGTCTGCTGTTCTAAAGACTGGTTGTTTTAATCTTTGAAAATGGGTTTCTAATGAATCGAATATTCTCAAGAATTTTCCCACTGCAGAAGTGCATCCTTTGATCGTGGATATCGGCTCTCATGAGTACACTAAGACTCCTGGTCTACTTTGGGTTCCTGATGAAGACGAGCTGAAATTTTCCATCACCCCTGCTCCTCATCTGAAAGTTACTAAGCGCGCAGTGCTCTCTCGTATTTCACAGATTTACGACCCTCTTGGACTTTAGACCCCTTGACTATTTCTGCCAAGATGTTGTTGCAATCTCTGTGGCTTGAGCACCTTTCTTGGGATGTTATTCCTCAGCCTTTCCATGACCAATGGTTGAAATTCCAATCGGACATTTCTGTTCTCAATGAGATAAAATTCCCTCGAAGAATTATTTGCGATCAACCTTCACGCATTGAGCTCTATGCCTTTTCTGATGCTTCTTCCAAAGCTTACAGAGCTTGTGAATATGTGGGATCTACCCACCGTGATGGTACCTCTGATGCCCGAGGACGCGGGTTCGACCCTGGCCGAGGACGACGAGGATTTTTTCAGGGCGAAAATCCTGAGATCACGCACTTCCTTCGGAAGGGAAGTAAAGCCGTTGATCCCGTGTAGTCGTTTGCGGGCTACATTTTAAAGAACCCTTGCAAGGCAAAATTTGAGGCCCCTATAACGCGTCCTGAAATGACCATGGCAGTTGAAAAGGACGTTAATACCAAAAAACAAAACCAACCAACCGTGATGGTACCATTTCTTCCAAGCTCCTTTGCTCCAAAGCCAAAGTGGCTCCTTTAAAGACGACCACAATCCCGAAATTAGAGCTTTGTGAAGCCTTGACTCTTGCTCGTTTAGTACACCTTGTTAAAAGCGTAATGAACATTGACTTTGATCGTTATGTGTTATGGACTGATTCAACAATCGTTCTCAGCTGGCTAGGGATGAACCTAAGCCGCCTCCAAACATTCATGGCTAACCGCATTTCTGAGATTCAGCGTCTGACTGAGCATGTTTCCTGGTGTCATGTTTCCAGTAATTCCAATCCTGCAGATCTTCTATCCAGAGGTGTTGCTCCTACTGAATTGATGAGTTCAACTATGTGGTCAAACGGACCAGAATGGTTGCGCAATGAAGAGGGATGCTGGCCTTCTTCATCTCCTTGTCCCGATATTCCTGATCCAACATCTTTGCCTGAAGTCAAGCGTCCTATTCCGACATCTAATCTCGCTGTGTCTAGCTCCTTTTCCTTTCGCTGCCTACTCCTCTGCTTCACCTCTTTTGCGCATTGTTGCTTGGATCGTGCGCTTCAAGAACAATTGCCTCAGCCCAGACGTTTTTCGCTCTTATGACCCCATAAGCCCGTCAGAACTGAATAATGCGTTTCTATGCCTCGTTAAGGTGGCACAGGCTGAATCGTTCTCTGAGGAGCTGATAATTCTGACATCTTCCTGCAATGACCTTCGCTCAAGGCCGTATCATTTTATTTCATCCAGGAAAAGACAATATCTCACGTGTCGCCACCCTGAAAACAGCTACTGGTGTTTTGAAGAAATCTTTTTCCAAGAATTGCCCACTCCTTGTCTCCTAGACTTGTTCATATTTTGTGTTTGCTGCTTATTTCTGTTTCAATTTTTATTGTATGTAGACATACTTAATTCACATTTCTTTGTTTGCTATTGGTTTACCTCACTTGTTTATGATTGTATGTTATTACCTGAATTTTTTTTGTTTGAAAGGCAATCCTTTCAAGGCCGGGGGTATGTTAAGGAGATTTTGTCATTGTTTTTACTTGTTCAACGCCAGAGTGCGCAGCAATCTTTTTTATTGTTACTTGTTCTGGCTCCCACTCTCTTTGGCCTTGGTTGGAGTTCAGCTAGTGTAGTGCGCAAAGCACATTCTCTCTCTTATCCCGCCTGAATAAAACTGTAATGAATTTACTCCACGTTGTCAGTCCCAGTTCTTTTAAAACAACGAAATCCCAGATCCTTATGAATTTATCTCCTTAACAATCTGAATAAAACTGTAGATTTGTTTAAGAAATAAACAAGCTCACAAACATTCTTCTTTATATAAAGTAGCGGTCAGAAAATAAGGCACGAGTACAATTTTTGGCTTTTATTCTAACAGAACAATAAGACTTGCGAGTTTTTTCAACAAGTGGTAGATGACATGGATATACAACTTTATAAATAAAAATATCTCAAATTTTTTTATAACATGTTGGTGTAAAAATGAAAATTGTCTTTTATGTGTGTTCACAAAATAAGGCACTGGTTAAATTTTGATATATATTTCATACCAAAACATGTTGCAAATCTGAAACAAAAGTGAGAAATCAAAGGAGATGATGTCATACATTAGTACTTAGTCGGATAGCCGTTACTCTTGATAACAGCTTGACATCTGCTAGGCATAGAATCGACTAACTTTGTCATGGTTTCGGACGGAATCTTAAACCATTTTCCTGAAGCATTTGAAATTTTTCATCCAAGTTGGATGCCTTTTTTTCTTTGCAGCGACGAACAGAACCTCCCAGAGATATTCGATGGGGTTGAGATCAGGGGACTGCGATGGCCAGTCAAGTACTCGAACTTTTTTGGAAGCCAAGGTTGCTTAACAAGGTTTGACGTGTGTTTGGGATCGTTGTCGTGTTGGAATAGCCAGCCTCTGGGCATGCAGTTTTTTTCCGCGGGGATGCATGTGGATCTGTAGAATATCTCTGTACATATTCTTATCCATAGTACCAACAACACGCACAAGAGGACACACCCCACTTCTACTAAAACAACCGCAAACCATCAGCGATCCCCATCCATGCATCGCTGTGGGCTCTTGGTATTTTGGATTGAAACGCTTGTTCTTGGGGCGTCGAATATACTGTATTCCGTCTGTTCCAAAAAGCAGAAACTTAGATTCGTCATTCCAGAGGATTTTCGCCCATTCGTTAGAGTTCCAGTGCTGGTACTTCTTTGCAAAGGCAAGTCGGATCTTCCCGTTCGCTGCTGTAACGAGAGGTTTCTTTGCAGGACGCTTACCATTCAAGTCTGCTTCTACTAGAGGCCATTTTATTGTGGAAACACTAACTTTAACCCTATGAGCCTCTTGCATTTCACGGTTCAAATCCACTGCTGTAAGTCTGGACTGAGCTTTCGATAACCGACAAAACAGTGCATCTTCCTTTTCTGTGGTAGTACGTGGTCTTCCTGATCCAGACTTTCATTGGAGATCTCCTCTTGCTCATTTTCTTTGAATAATATTTCTTACTGTACTGTTTGGAACATCGAAAGCAGATGCAATGCTGTTGTAAGATTTCCCCTCCTCAGCGGCTTTTGCAATTGCCTTCTGGATCCGAGATGTACCCTTTGATTTGATATTTTCCTATAAAAATTGGAGGAGTATTATGTTACAGTTATTTTTATGCATTTTCTGGTGACAATGGAAACTTACTTTTTTTTTTTATTTTTTTTTTAGCAAAAGTGACCTGAATCTTATTTTTTGAATGTCGCCAAACAAGAAAAAGTGTCTGTTCAGTTTTTGTATGAGAATTATCACCCAAGTGTTTCACCTTTCTACACCCTCTTTTAAATTATTGGTTCAGTCCGAATATCGTTTTTAAATTTACATAAAAAATTGTACTCGTGCCTTATTTTCTGAGCGCTACTGTATATAGAAAGATGTTATACTCATTATAAATTCGATTTTCTAAGGTAACATATTTTTCTATACGATTCTTGAAAACTGTTATAGGATATGAATACTTTTGGCCAGCAGTGTAGTTAAGATGCATTCCTGTATGGTTTCTCGGCCATATACAGAAGAAGTAGGCCATCATGGTTTCTCAGCCATATGACTAAGAAATAGGCCTCCAAGGTTTCTCGGAAAAATGTGCTACTATACAGAGTGGTAGATAGGCCACTTCAAGACGAACAAATTTCATTCTAAATGTTTTTTTATCCGATGCATAGTTTTCGAGATTTTACACGGTCTTCACTTAACTCGACCACCCTTATATAGGAGATTAAAAGGAGGTATGAAAGTGGACAAAAAGTTGAGGGGGATAAATTTTACCCCATTCTTATCCCCATCTCTTTATCCTAGTTATCGACGACTTTTTAAGCCGCATTTTTTATCCCCCGTTTATTACCCTGGCTTTTACCCCAAAGCATTTTAGGACGTATTCAGAATGAGCGCTAATGCTCACACTCTTGCTCTTACTTGCATGAGTGTAAGCAAGAGCAATAGTAAGAGCATTTGCTCCTGTTCTTATTCAATATGCTTACTTAAACAATCACCCCTTTGAGCGTTGAGTAGTAGCATAACCAAACGCAAGGAGCGTTGAGTGTAGCATGAGTAAAGGTATGGAGCGATCATGAACGGAACCTCGCTGTGGGCGTAAAATAATTATTCATTTCTCTCTTCTCCCTCTAAAGACTGTAATCTATACTGTACATCCATGGTGTGAAGCATATTGGCGTCGTCAAATTGAGCATTCTGCGAATCTCCCAAGCTTATTCTCAAAAGAGGAGCGACCGCTCTTACTACTGCTCTTGCTTATGCTCATGCTCTTGCTTATACTCATACTAGCGTAAGCAAACGCTTAGAGTGTGAGTGTGAGCATTAGCGCTCATTCTGAATACGGAATTTGTATTCAATAATGGTCTTGAA
>JAHWFO010030780.1:1629-12375 GCA_023313115.1 Rhysida immarginata | reverse complement strand
TGTCTTGGCCATTTGGTTAAGAAGTAGCTTCTATTGTTTCTCGACCATATGTCTAAGAAGTTTTCCTCTATGGTTTCTCAGCCATATGTCTAAGAAGTAACCTCCATGGTTTCTCGGCCATATGTTTAAGGATTATGCCCCGATTGTTTGTCGGCCATATCGCTAAGGATTATGCCCCGATTGTTTGTCGGCCATATGGCTAAGACGTGAGCCACAATAGTTTCTTGGCCATATGGCTGGCTAACATTTTTTACTCTATGGTTTCTCAGCCATATGGTTAAGAAATAGGTCCTCTAGAGTCTTTTAGCCATATGGTTAATAAGGATGCCTCTACAATATATAGGCCCATTGGTTAAGATGTATGCCCCTATGATTTCTTGCCCATATGGTTAAGAATTATGTCTCAATGGTTTCTCACCCATAAAGCTAAAAATTATGCCTTGAAGGTTTGTTGGCCATATAGCTAAGAAGTAGGCTTCAATGGTAGCTTGGCCATATGGCTTACCTCCATGGTATCTCGGCGATCAGGCTAAGACGTGTGCCTCTATTGTTTCTCGGATATATGGTTAAGAATTATGCCCTAATTGTTGGTCGGCCGTATGGCAAAGAAGTAGGTCTCCATGGTTTTTCAGCCATATGGCTAAGATTTATTCCTCTATGGTGTCCCAGCCATATTGTTGAGAAATACGTCCTCTATAGTCTTTTAGCCATATGATTAATAAGTGTGCCTCTAAAAAATATCGTCCATATAGCTAAGACGTATGCTCCTATTGTTTCGCGCCGGTATGGTTAAGAAGTAGGCCTTCATGGTTTCTCAGCCAATGTTTAAGAAGTAGCCTCCATGGTTTCTCGGCCATATGCCTAACACGTACACGACAATGGTTTCAAGGCCATAGGCTAACACGTACACGACAATGGTTTCAAGGCTATATGGCTAACACGTTCACCGCGGCTCTATGGCTAAGAAGTAGACATCCATGATTTTTAAGCCATATGTATATGAAGTAGCTTTCATGGTTTCTGGACCATATGACTAAGACGTATGCCAGAATGATTTATTGTTTTTGTCTATGAAGTAACCTCCATGGTATCTCGGCCATATTGCTAAGATGTATTCTTCTATGGTTTCTCGGCCATATACGTAAGAAGTAGGCCACGATAGTTTCTTGGCCATATGGCTAAGAAGTAGGACTCCATGGTTTCTCAGCCGTATGGGTAAGACTTACGAAACAGTGGTTTCTCGGCGATATGGCTAAGACGTATATCCGTGTGGTTATGCGGCGATAAGGCTAAGACGTATACCCGTGTTGTTATGCAGCTATATGGCTAATAAGTATGCCTCCATACTTTCTCAGCCACATGTCTTAGAAGTAGCATCCATAATAGCACAAATTATATAAACAATGTTATTGAATGACCTTGGTGAACTGTGGATACTTGCGTACAGATGAAGGGGGGATACCACTTTTCCACAAAAGGAGTTTTTAGTCATCATGTATATGTATACATTTCGGCTACTAAATAGCCATCTTCAGTACAGTGCTGCCACTTGATCTCGCTAAACTGTAACACTGCACGACAAAAGCGTAATAGATTTTCAAAAAAGGTAATAGTTTTAAAAAATTCCCCTTAAAATTATATTAATCATTCAAATAAGCAATTTTTTGTCAAATTTGGTTTTGTACATATATTGTACTTGCATTAGTGTTACTATTGTATCGGTCTAGTGGTGGCATAAAGAATCAGGCCTAATGAACTTCTTTAATCCTTAATCAGTCAAAATGTCACAGTCACATGCAAGCAAATAAATACAACCAAATGACCAGTAAAATTTTTGGTCAACGTTTTAATTAAAATTAAAATTATTTTGCGATAAATAAATAAATTTCAAATAGCCAATGAAAATTCTGTATTATTTTACTTTTTAGTTCACATTAACCATTTTTAGTTAACACAGTTAAAAGTGGTTGCATCAATTTATATTGCAAATTTATTGGAAAATAATACACAAATCAGACAACTCTGAATCTGAATCTAAATTTTTATATGAAGTGCTTTCTTACTTATGCTTATTATCATCAGAACAGGTTTTGATGGCAAATTTGGGTCCCACGTAACACATGTTGTATTGTTGGTTTTTAACAATTCTTTACTTAAAAGAATACTTTAGCAAGTACTCGTCAGTAAGCAGTTTCGTAGCTTTGTTTTCACAAGGTTGAGCTGCGAAAAAATTCTTTCGACTGCTGCACTACTTGAGTGAGGGAGTGAAAGAAGAGATTTTACAAGTAACGAAAGTTTAGGAAACATCTGTTGTCTATGTGAATTTTTAATTTTGAATATACCATTCCAAATTCTTTCCAAATCTGCAGATTCTGCAATTAAAGATTTTCCTTTTTCTAAGCCAGGAAGACTATTCCAGATTTATCTCTTCCAACTCCTCCAAACTAACGACATTCGGGAAATGTTTAACTAACGTAACTAGGCTTCTGACATCTCCACTCATTGCAACCTCAGGATTTAAAATTCTTATTTCCTTCAGAACTTCGCTTTCAAATGGAAATCTAGATAGCACTTCTTTGGCAAGTTCCGAGTAAAAAGACTGTACACACATGTAAAAATGATCTGTGTGTTCTTTTGGAATTGTTTCCTTTATGAGTAGCACTTCACATTTTGCTCCAACATACACATCAGCTGGTAAAAGGAAGTACTGATGATTGGCCGGTTCAATGAAACGCACGTCGGTTTTGTCCAGATAGGTTTTCTTCATGAAGTTTCTACAAATTCTCACATAAAAGACAGATATGTTTTCCAAAACACTCGTTATTTGTGGACTCTCACTTTGGAACTGGCAATTCATTTTGTTGACTAGTTCTAGAATATATTCCAAAAAGCAATAGCATAGTTTATTGACTGGGTTTTTTAAGTTAACAAGCATTGTTTGGGCTGCGATAAGTCGATCTTCAAATACAGCAGATGTGAAATACAGAGTCAAAGCATCCCATTGCTCCAAGATCCTTGACACTACACTCTTTAAAGATAGCCATCTTGTTTGGCTCAATTTTAAAATTTTATGTGGTGATGTTTGGGTAAAAACTTGGAATTCCTCAGCATGCTTATGCGCTTAGAACTGCGTGAAAAACACGCATATACAAGGTGTTTCATAATTGGTGTCCCGTCTTTAGGTCCAAATAACGGCTCAAGGGGAACAGGTGGGGGGAAAATGAATATTGATTACTTAGTTTTCATGTCCACTAATTCCAAATGAGAACATTTCGTGTCCCTGGGGGTGAAGGGGTAAATTTTGTAAATTTTAATTTTGTAGGGGTAGGGGTTAGACCCCATGTGTTATTTAGAAAGTTGTAGAGCATCATGTAAAATGTGTGTTTAGCAAAAAACCCGGTGAAAAAATCTCATGCCCTGCCCCCTTTATCAAGTGGGTAAAGTGAAAGGTATGGCTAGCCGATATGGATAAAAACCATACTTATTAGAAAACAGTAGGGCCTACATTTGGAAAATTAATGAGAATAAATGAAAAAAATTAGGGCCCATTAGCTTTTCAGGGTAACGACTCATTCATTCTCATTCATTTTCAAATGTACTGTTTTCTAATAAGTAATAAAGTTCTAATAAGTTTCTAATGAGTTTTTCTATTTTTGTTTACATTAGCTAACCATACCTTTCATTTTACCCACTCGATAAAGGGCAGGGGATGAGATTTTTTCACCGGATTTTTTGCTAAACCCACATTTTACATGATGCTCTACAACTTTCTAAATAACACATGGGGTCTAACCCCTATCCCTACAAAATTAAAATTTTCAAAAATTACCCCTTCACCCCCAGGGACACGAAATGTTTTTATTCGGAATTAGGGGACATTAAAACCAAATAATCAATGTTCATTTTCCCCCAATCTGTTCCCCTTGAGTCGTTATTTGGACCTAAAGACGGGACACCAATTATGAAACACCCTGTATATTCTTCGCCAAATCTTCAACTGTTCGTGGCAACTTTAAACAGGCAGCCGAACTGCATAGTAAAAATGAATGGCATATACACTGAGTGAGCATATTATTATGACCACCTGGCATGTTTATGTTAATGCGCGCACGGACGTCGCCACAATGTTGCTAGCGGGCCGGACCAATATTAAAAGGGAAGCTGACTGTCGTCGACAACAGTAGACGTGTTCCATTCTTCAACTATTGGTAAACGACGCCATTTAACAGCCTTCGAACGCGGGATGCTTGTAGGTGCTCGGAGCTATGGAGCCAGTATCAGCGAAACAGCAGCATTCGTGGGGTGCTCAAGAGCAGCCGTCGTTAAAGTATTTAAAGACTGGACGGTTAGCCGGAAGACGGGGCCTGAACGTTCGCGTATTGGCCGCCCGCGGATGGTTGATGATCAGACAGAACGGAGACTGTCACGACTGGTAAAGGATAACAGAAGGGCAACTGCATGAGATCAAGAAACTTACTGAAAGTAAAGGCAGAGGATAATGTAACAAAATAAGTGCTAAATCATTGATCACTGGGAAAAAAACGCAATCATATTTTGTGCATCAAATCACTGCTGACCTTAAGCAGGGGTCCCCAAAACGGTGTCTGAATGCACTGTCCGCCGCACACTGCATTGCATAGGATACGGAAGCCGAAGACCTGACCGCACACCTTTGCTGTTTGCAGCCAACAAGCGTAAACGACTCCAATTCGCTGAGGAGCACAAGGACTACACTATCGAGCAGTGGAAACAATCATGTGGTCTGACGAGTCACGATCCCAGTTACATCATGCAGACGGCCGCGTGAGATCTGGCGGAAACAGCACGAAAGCATGGACCCCGCATGCATGAGTACAACCCTTCAGGCCGGTTCGGGCAGTGTTATGGCCTGAGAAATGTTTTCCTGGCATGCGTTGGGTCCGTGTCACAAGATTTGGGAGGCGTTAATTTAAAAACATCCCAAATCCCAGTTCGTATGAAAGGAGGCAGGCACAGAAGAGAGAGAGCGAAAGCAGACGATGGAAGAGAAGCGAAGCGAAGTCCAAAGGATGGAGTGCTAAGTAATAAGAAAGGAAGACAGAAAATACACTGGCGGCTAGCGACACGGCAGAACATGACGTCATGGCGAAAAATGGAAGGGAGAGCGCAGTTTTTCTGCAGAAAAGACTTTCGCACAGGCCTTTTACTATCTGACAGGCCGTGTTTAAATTTAACAAACTTTTACCACTCTCGGCCTCATTCAATGAGGCTCATTGGTCACTGTTTTCCGTTACTCGAACGCCTTCGGCGTTCTGTCTACGATGTCCCCCTCCGGGGGTAAATAATTGATATATACCCCAACATATTTGGTTACAGGGGGCAGTTGGTTTCCCCTCGGCCGGTTACAGGAACTTGCCATGAAGTCATGTTCTACCGTGTCGCTAGCCACTTCTGAAAATACGTGGTGAGATTGTCGAGATGATGGTGGTTAGAGGAGAGACGAGGAAAGAGCCAATAGGAAAGAGAGAGAATGTGAAGAGGAGACGTGGAAAGGAGAAGAGAGAGAGCAAGTTAAGATTTGGATGAGGAAGGACGAAAGAACGGAACGGTCGTGTCGAGGCTATCTTCCCGGGGACCCGGAGCCAAGAGGTGCTTCTAGGCGGGCGCGCGAGCAGCAGGTTAGGCTTTATCATTCTTACCGAAATAGAGAAGCCGCGAGTAAGCCTCGCTGCCGCGTGTTCCGCGGGAAGCGAGAAGCGTTTCCTCCCGGGAACCACAAGGAGAAGTTCAGCCGCGGGCACGAGAAATAGTCCGTGGAGAAACGATGATACGGCGTTAGGTTCTTATGCCAAATGCCCTACGCTCTCGTTATTTACGAAGTCCGAAAACAGTATTGGTTCGGAAAAGAACGCAGGGACGTTGGAGGACGGGCATGAGGACGATAATACGGCGTTAGGTTGGGATGCCAAGCTTCCTACGCTCTCATTAATTGCTGCGTCGGAAGATTGCGGGTATTCGAAAACGATTTCGTAGGCGTATGCGGACGGGCAGACGTCGGGTCCCTTGAATGCTGGAAATTCTCTCGAAAGCATTAAGGACGATTGCATTTTCCGAGGAGAGAAGAATGAAGTTGGAGCAAGCATCGGCATAAACGGAGAAACGCTAAGCAAAGCCGAATTGCTTTCCTTACCGGTGTTGGAGCAGGAGAAATTCCTGAGTAAAAGAGGTAGCAGCGTATGCGCGCATATCACCGGTGAAAATTTATAGCTAGCGCGTTGCGAAGCTCGTAATTTATTTTCTTATAGTGAGTTGTTCTCTATTAGTGTAGTTTTACTTTTTCTATTTTTGTAGTTTTACTTTTTGCATAATTATCTGTTGTATGGTATGTGTATAGCCATGTATTAATTATTGCATTTATTTTATCTACCCTGATAGAAATTCCCACTGCGTCGCTCGTTCCAGACGACCAGTTCAATATTCGGGTTCCAGTAATCCTCCCAACAAAAGGGTCACACGACGGGGTCACCGTTGTTTAGTGGAGAACGTGAGAAGGCCGCAGAAGTAGATGATAATCTGCGCAAGATTCGTGTGCAGCAAGCTATTCATTGAAATAGAAAGTAGTCGATGTTTTATCGCATACTGTAATTTATTTTGTAAAGCAAGTAAAAGACTGAAGTATCTTGCTTGGAGTGAATGCAATGTTAAAAGTTGAAGATCGTCGCCGATCAAGTCCACCCTGTCATGTTGATGGCTTACCCCAATGGAGATGGCTACTTCCAGCAAGACAATGCGCCATGCCACAGAGCTCGTATTGTGCAGGAGTGGTTCCAGGAACATGAGGGGGACTTTACCTTACTTGGCTGGATCCACCACCGTCCAATCTAGCACAACTAGACAGTGCTATCCCTCCCACCACCTTGCAACATCTCGTGGAATCAATGCCACGAGGAATCACCGCAGTATTAAAGGCAAAAGGTGGCCCAACGAGATACTGACAGAATGGTCATAATAATATGCTCACTTAGTATACATCCAATGACAAAGAGGTGTGGCAATTCTTTTCTTAATAAAGCTTGTAGCCCACCACTGCTTCCCATCATCACCGTTGCATTGTCAGCACCAAATCGTATAAGATGAGCCATTGGAACTTCAAGATTTGATAAAACTTTTTTTATGCTTTGGAAGAGATCTTGGGTCTCAGCGTTTTTACTTTTACAAGGGCAAGAAAGCGGTCTCGACATTTTCCCAAGTTGTCATCAAAATAACGAGCTATAATAGCTAAGCATTTATCTGATCCAATGTCTGTACTTTCATCTACTAAGAGCGAAAAATATTTTGATTGCAATTCAGTGGCTGCTTCGTTTTGACTCGCAGGACCTAAACTTTGTTTGATGATATTTGTTGTTTTTGTTCGACCACATTTTACATGACTATTAGCACATGATGAATCTGGACATGCGCTTGAAATAAATTGTGGGAGATGATCCATAATTTTCAAAGGCAAATTATGTTCAACACAGAACATTGCCATTTTCAATTCAGCATTTTTTTGTATCGTTTTGAACGGTGCTATACGTGTTAAAGTCTCTTTCAGCAGCGTGCATTTCAGTTTTTTTCATATTAGTAATGTGAACAGCAGATTTTGTATGCCTATCTAAATGGCTGATGCCTCCTGTTATACTTTTTTGGCAAACTGGTACAAAACGAGTTTTCAGAATTTCTTGCAGACTGAGTCAACCAGTCTTTAAAATCTGCGTTTTTTTCCTATGACTTTTTAAATTTTTGTTTATAAATCTTTGTCTTTTTTTTCTTACTTTTTTCTGTGTTTCTTCTTTTGGCACTTGGTTGATCATTCTCATTTGTATCATCACTTTTGTCGTCATCTGAGTTTTCACTGGACTTATCCGGTTCTGCGTTACTGGATTCACATGATGCGGTTGGATGTCTCTTTATCTTAGTAGAAACCACCCGTCCCACATTTGCAGAGGTAGCAAAGGTATTGTGTGTTTTGGTTGTTAAAAACCTGCAATAGTTAAAAATTATATAAAAATCCCTCTGTCATCCCAACGCGCTAAATTATTAATCATACCTGTTCTTGGCACTTGGTTGATCATTCTTTTCATTTGTATCATCACCTTCGTCATCATCTGAGTTTTCACAGGACTCATCGATTAAAGCAACCGGTTCTGCGTTACTGGAACTGGATTCACATGCACGTGCACATGTCTTTTAGAAACCACCCGTCCCACAGTTGCAGGGTTCTTGCGTGTTTCGGTTGTTAAAAACCTGCATTAGATTTAAAATCTTTAGAAATCGCTCACTCACCGCGGCATTATTAATTTAAAATAATAATGAACCACTAAATTAAATATTAATTGTATCTGTCCGAAGTGCAGATCTTGGTCTTCTTGGACGACATGATTGATTGCATGCTTTTAGTCCAACAACAAGAACAAAGACGGAGACGACCACGTCGGAGTGAAGGAGAAGGAGACGGTATTAAGAAAACCCGGAAAACCGTAGCCTCCTAATCCTAAAGACCTAAACCCTAACCAGGGTGGTAACTATAGTCAAGGAATCAGGGGAGGTGGATTGAAATTGGTCCTCCAAGTATTGGTGGCCACTAGGTGCCTCCACCGACTCGCCGTCGCGTTATCACCGTGGGGTCTCGGTGTAATATTCGTGTGAATACTCAATGTAATAGTTTTTATAGCTTTGTAACACATTAAATAAATATTAATAACATTTACGTCGAAAGTAACAACGTAACAGAATTGTCAGAATAGTAACAGAAAATTACGATTGTAACAAATGTGGCACCGCTGCTTCAGTATGAATCAAATAACAACAAATTTTGTACATATCGGTAGAAGGGTGGATCATAATACTGTTCCTATTGATTAAACAGGTGGTGGCCTTACAGTATAACAGAGGGACATAGGAGTTCCAACTAGTTTCGCCATCTATTCCCGGCTTTGTCAAGGATATTTATAAGAGAAATATACCAATCAAAGAGATTATCCAAAAATGTAGGAGTCTAACAACTAAACTTAGAACCGGATTGGCTCTAAAAACGCGGACCTAGTAGAGAGCTAAGTTCCTCCTGGATCAGAATTGGAATATGGTTTACTTTACAAACTTTAATATGGATTTCCATAGTATTAAATCTGAAGGTCCATTATCATGATTCATCAGTTTGTCTCCATGATTCTTCAATATCTCCATGGACTCCAAAAAATTCAATTTTTTGAAGTCGTCCACGACATAAAATCTTTACGTTTTCCTTTTTCATCTCATGTCCTGTGTTCAATATGTGATCCGCAACAGCGGATTTCTCTGATCTATAATTTCTAATGCAATCAAAATGGTCTTTAATCGTCGTCTATATCCTTCTGCGGCTCTGGCCGATATACTTAAGGTCACACGTCCCGCATTAGATTTCATAAATCCCGGATCTTTCATGTGTCTTTATTTGATCTTTGGTGTTGTCTTTATTTGTAGGGTAGGCTGATAAATCTCTCATGAGCCCAATCAGTGAGGGTTGTACTCCTTGAAGGTTTGCCTTTTGATAAGTTTATCTACTGTTTAAGTTTTAAAACCATTGAAGATATCAAGATACACAACGCGTCCTCTAATTCAGATGCGTTCTTCAAGATTTAGCATAAGCGGTCACTCCTCTTTTGACAACAATTGAGTACGAGTGATGAGTGAGGCTGGGGGGTTCGCTCAATTCTCAATTTGACAACGCCATCAAGCTTCAGGCCGTGCATTTAATGGATACACTCGTTAGAGAGCAATAAGAAATGAACAGTTACAGCTTTTTGCGAATTTATCTAAAATGTATTTTAAATAAAAAAAAATACAAGTTGTGAAATAAAATATGTAGTTTGCTGAATTAATAAAACATTTGCAAAATAAAAAAATAAAAATTTTTTGTGAAATACAAAAAGCAGCTTGTGGAGTTTTTAAATTTAATTCAGTAAGCTTAAATTGTGCTACTTTACAGAGTGGTGGATAAGCCCCTTCGAGACGAACAAATCTCATTCGAAATGTTTTTTGAACCGATGCATAGTTTTCGAGATTTTACACGGTCTTCACTTAACTCGACCACCCTTATATAGGAGATTAAAAGGAGGTATGAAAGTGGATAAAAAGTTGAGGGGGATAAATTTTACCCCATTCTTATCCCCATCTCTTTATCCTAGTTATCGTCGACTGTTTTAAGCCGCATTTTTTATCCCCCGTTTATTACCCTGGCTTTTATCCCAAAGCATTTTAGGACGTATTCAGAATGAGCGCTAATGCTCACACCCTTTCTCTTACTTGCATGAGTGTAAGCAAGAGCAATAGCATTTGCTCCTGTCCTTATTCAATATGCTTACTTAAACAATCACCCCTTTGAGCGTTGAGTAGTAGCATAACCAAACGCAAGGAGCGTCGAGTGTAGCATGAGTAAAGGTATGGAGCGATCATGAACGGAACCTCGCTGTGGGCGTAAAATAATTATTCATTTCTCTCTTCTCCCTCTAAAGACTGTAATCTATACTGTACATCCATGGTGTGAAGCATATTGGCGTCGTCAAATTGAGCATTCTGCGAATCTCCCAAGCTTATTCTCAAAAGAGGAGCGACCGCTCTTACTACTGCTCTTGCTTATGCTCATGCTCTTGCTTATACTCATACTAGCGTAAGCAAACGCTTAGAGTGTGAGTGTGAGCATTAGCGCTCATTCTGAATACGGAATTTGTATTCAATAATGGTCTTGAA
>JAHWFO010030779.1:11613-58748 GCA_023313115.1 Rhysida immarginata | reverse complement strand
TAGTCTCTATCCGAAACGTCAGCTTTTTATTTTTATTTTGATTTTATTTATTATTTATTTATTTATTATTTTTAATTAATACCTATTATTTATTGTATTCCAGGTTTTTGTATGTCGTCCTTCTCTCATATATATCTGTTCAAGTAATTTACAAAATGTTACTTTCTTCATTCGGAAAAAAGATTGAATTTATCGTCGTTTAAATTTAAATCATGTCTATATACGTTGTATATTCCATATTTTTTTTTCCAAAGAGGGTGAATCCAAGGACACTTCTTTCCTGCGATGATTTTGTGTATTAAAATTAGCAAGTTGGACAAATAACAGAGCATCTTCATCTTCTGAGGACGACATACCAAGTGGCAAGTCGGTGGCACTTGCCAATTCAGTGCGCGTTAAACCACTTCGACACCAATGCGCCACCACTCCACTCCCACGCCACGCCACTCCCACGTCACGTCCACGTCACTTCCACGCCACTCCCACACCATATCAGTGCGCGCCTAGCCTTAGAGTTTGCTTTTTTTTTCGTTCTAACACAATTTCTACTTTTGAATCGATGTAGTTAACGTTCCCATCTTTTTATTTTTTAGGCAAATCGTAATGGCGGCGCCCATGCGATTGAAAAATGAAAAGGTCTATTGTTGAATATTTGAGCATTATTGCCACTGGCTCGAAGCACGCGCGCGCGATACGATATGAAAAAGATAGGCGGCGGAACTGAAAAGTCACCTGACCATTGTAGAGCCTGGACAACAATTTCTTTTTTGAAATTTTTATTACCACAAATACAGTCTATTGATACAGTATGTCGGAAATTAAACATTTTCTTCGGAAATTCGATTTTCCTCACGTCGCTAAAGAAGCAGTAACTCAACTGGAGCAACTTTGTAGCCACATTAATTCGCCTCAGCAGCAAAGACTTTTACATGATATTATAGAAGAATTTATATTTTGTGAAGTCGATCGAAGAGGTTTGAGAAAAAAGAAACTAAATGCTCTGCAGGAATTACAGTTGTTGGAAGTGCTGAGCCACCAGTTCAGTAATCAACGTAATGATGTTATCAGGAATATCATCTTTTTAACCATTTTTCAATTCGAAAGCGGTAACGTCAATAAGATAAAGTTGCTCTCTAAATTTGTATCACTGGGCATTGCTACAAAAAATGCTGCAGTGTTGTCTAGTAGCGCTGTTTGGATGCACCAACAAGGTTGTACATCAGATATAGTCATTGCCTTAGTACGGGAGGTGATTCTGGATTATTTTCATCTTATTCCTCGTTCAGCACATTTTTTGATCGATCTACCTAACATATCCGCACATTTTACGGCAAATTTTATTACATCATCCACTGCTTTGTATGGCATTTCAGATAAGAATAAACTTCCACCAGGTTTAATTCAAATAATTACCTGGTGGGTAGCCAATAATTCTCAACTATGCCTGACTCCATTGACAACAAATGTACGAAGCTCTCTGCCAAAAGGAAGCATTATTATGCCTTCAGTGACACCTATACCTGGGCTTATACGTTGGTGTGTTGAAGCTCCTATATTAGAAGCCATTGAATCTCCTGCATATTCGCCAGACAACTCAAATTATGCATTATACACGCAGTTGCACACGGGTGTTTTGGATTCAATAATGGAGTCAACCAAAATGAAGAATCAGATGATTCATAGGGAGATATTCTCAATCAGAGATTTTAAGAGTTTAATTGACAGCCTGCTGTTGCTTTTAAGGAAATACGGAAAGAATTTGCCTAAAGAAAACGCTCGGAATGCACTAGACAGATTTGGGCAGGCACTGCAAATTTCGGTAGCATCAAATAGTCTCCACGGGAACGTTGGAACATTATGTTGGCATTTAAGAAGATTGCCAGAAAACAGGCTACTGAAGATGATTTTGAAGAAGATTAGGCAGTGTTCATAAATAAAAATGTTATTAATATGGAATAAATTTTTTAAATGTTTATATTAGCAATTTGCTTTTTTGTCCTCTTCAAACTTTTTCCTATTGTAAACTATTTAAGTTAAGCAATGTTTTAAAAAAGAATTTTAAACTATGTTCATTAATTTCAGTTTAAATAAAAAAAAATATTTTATTGATTTCGGAAACGTAAATTTAAAATCTGCAATGACAAAAAAAAACAAACAGAAATCAGAACAAAAGTCTTATTATTTTAGTGCAGTGATTCTCAAACTGTGCTCCGCAGAGCCCTGAAGGCTCCTCGTGCACTTCTTTGGGGCTCTGTGCCCGCTCCAGGAACAAAGAATAAATAAATCATCCATCAGTCCGCAACTAATTTCTTGCTCAAGAGGCTTCCCCAAAGAAATCAGGTAGGCCTAATGGGCTCCTCCATACAAATTAAGTAGGCCAAAGGGGCTCTCTTAGAAACAAAAGTTGAGAACCGCTGTTTACGTGGACAAGATGAATATAACTACAAGTAAGAATTTTTTTGTTAAACTTGATTATGCAAATCACTAAGACTAGGCCACTATAAATCGGGATTAAGATAAAGAAAACACTAAAAAAATTTGATATTAATAGGAGGGACTCTTATGGCTCGCATAATAGATTTTTTGCCCTGGGGCGTTATTTCAGCCCTCTGATTAGCTGGTTTCGGTCATGTGATCCCAGAGTTTTGTTCTGGGAGTCACCCCTCTGATATCACGTGATCTGATTGGCTAGTTTCGATCACGTGATTCCACTCTCTCTGATGTGACGCATTTTTTGTTTGGGTTTCAATTTTGTCACCAGATGGCGTCGGCCTAATGGGGCTGGTGCTGAGGCGTCTGCCAAAGAGATGTTGGTCTGGAGCATTGCCCGGACGTTCTGAATGACTGAAAATATTACCTCATCATCATCAAAATCGAAAGCCACGCGCGAATGCGTAGGGCAGATTGCTAGCAGGTGCTGTACGTTACAAAAGAAGTGCTCTCTAATATCAATCACTAATCCAAATCGTCGCCGAGGATAGTTCTTCTAACTGCTGCTTAGGATAGTACTTCAGCTATAGTTGCCGCCACGTAAGTTGAACGATCTTTTTGACTTGCACTGTAAGTCTTCTCATCAATATGCTTTGTCTGAATTTTACCTATGATGCACTTGTTCTGCTATAGTAAAGGTGGAGATATCGTGGAAACATTATAGGCAATATCCACCACGAAAACATTAAAAAGAACGGGTCCTAGAGGAGATTATTGTCGGAATTGTTAAATAGTAATTATTATTATTTTTTTTATTTTTTTAAAATTTTATTTATTTATTTATTTATTTATTTAATTATTTATTTGTTAATAACAGTATACAGCTGCGACCACCTGGGATCGGTATGGTCAATAGACCGACTTGTTGGGTCCCAAGGATCGCTAAAAATAATAATACTATAATCATGAATTTGCAACAAAAAACTTAGCATAAATATGAAAACAATGATGAACATTATAAAAATAAAAAACAAAAAATTAAAAAAATAACAATATAAAAAAATAATAACACCAATAGACGAGTAACAGCTACAAGAAAATATAAGATTAATAAAAAACCAAATTGATACAATTATTTAGTTTTTTAAAATTGGTTCGGGTCAGAAGAGTCGAAAGCCTGCAATAATCATCAACGTACTTAGAACCTAATAAATTATAAATATACGAGACAACAAATTATTGTAAAGACACATAACAAGATAGAAGCTAAGGAATAGTAAAAATCCAGATTACTATGATGGAATTTAACGACCAGAAGATTAGAGTTCAAGAAATGGTGACAGATCAGGATTCCGGAGTATGAAACCTAAGACTTCAAAAATATAATAAATATAAACATATTAAACAAGAAACCTGACATAGACTTAAGTAATATATGGGTAAGCAGGACAAAGAGGGGATGTTAAACCTCTTTGATAAGCTTATCAAAACTTTAATGATAGACTCAGCTAGCTCTCGGTGAGCCAGGTCTGAATATCGTAGTGGAAATCCAGAACAAAGGTCTTAAGATGTTTGCAGAATAAAGAAAAGGCCTCCTCGGCGCGTATTTCCACCGGAAGAACAGCCCAACATCTAGCGCCAGCATACGTCAAACAGCGACGCAGATAATTTAATTTAACTAAAGGGAGTTTCAAGTCAGAAGCTGTGCGTGTTGGATAACTATGATTATCGGCATTGAGATTAAGATTAATAGGAGTAGAAACTAACAGGAACGATTTCGTGACTTTAAATACAAATATACATACTCTAATAAAATATACTTGATAAACAGTAGCAATTCGAAGTTCTTTAAAAAGATGGGAAACTGAAGTGCGTTTCGGAAATCCAAAAAGTGATCGGAGGAACCACTTCTGTAGTTTGAAAATACGTGCCAGGTTCGATGACGTGGAGGATCCCCAGAAAATAATGCTGTAGCAAAGAGCAGAATGTATCCAAGCATTATATAATAGTAAAAGAATTCTAGTAGGCAAAAAACGTAATCTGGAGATAATTCCCTGCTTATGATTTAAGTTAGTTAGTAGTGAATCGATATGAAGGTCCCATGTAAAATCATGCGTAATAACCAACCCTAGGTACCTAAAGGATGTCACTGTTACTAAAGGGCAGCCATCATAGAGTAAGGAAAAAACCTCAAGTACGTTGCGCTTATTCCTTTGATAAAAAAGCATAGATTTGGTTTTCTCTGTATTAACATACAAAAAATTCGTAATGGACCATGTTTTCAGCTTAGAAAGCGCATCATTCAACGATGATGACAACAACGCAATGTCGTGACTTGCCGCTATAAGCGTGACATCGTCAGCGTATAAAATTATCTGAAATGGAATAGAGAGAGGGATGGCTGATGGCAAATCATTTATATATAGACAAAACAACAAGGGAGAAAGCATAGAGCCCTGGTGGACTCCCAGGTTTCTCGTAATTCGATGCGAAGAGATATCGGATTGAAGTAGAAAATAAATCCTTTTGGTGAGAAAACTCGTAAGCCACTGCAAAGGAAGCCCTCGGATACCATAGAGATTAGATAATTTGAAAAGGAGACGATCAGTGAGTACGGAGTCAAAGGCCTTGGTAAAATCGACATATATCGCAGCAACAAATTTATTAGTAGCCATCTCACTCGAAGTGAATTCCAAAAACTCATGGCATGCAGTTTCTACACTTCTTTTTGGAACGAATCTATGCTGGAAAGGCGAGATTAGGGTATTATCAAAGACATATTGGGATAGTCGAAAATAGTATAGTTTCTCGAATATTTTTGCAAAAGTAGAAGGAGCAGAAATTGGCCGATAATTCGAGAAACGCTTAGGATCCCCTTTTTTAAATATAGGGGTGACTCGTGCTATCTTTAAGACATCTGGGAAAATACCTGTAATTAGTGAGTGGTTAAATAAGAAAGCTAAAGGTTCGGCTAATTCACGATGTAAACAGATTGTTGTATCAGAAGATAGACCAAGAGGGTCAAGGACTGATGAAGACTTTAAAGAAAGTATTACTTTATCCACCTCCTCAGAAGTAGTAGGGGCTGCAAAGACACTCGAAACCATATTAGAGTAAATAATATCATTTTGCGTACTTTCAAGGTCAGTTCATGCAGAATTACATGGTAATAGGGATTGCAGAAAGGTAGTCAAATTGGAACTCGTGACCTGGTCAGACTGTTCGAATGGCGTCACCGGGGGACGAGAACCTACCGAGAGATTTTTTTATTAATTTCCACTTATCTTTAGAAGAGTGGAGACGAGCAAACAGTCCTTCGAAGTAGACTGATTTAGCCTCCCTTATCTGCACTTTTACAGCATTTGAGTAGGATTTAAATCTTTTAATATTAGCCGGAGAAGGGGCTCGACGAGCTTTTAAATAAAGGTTGTTCTTTTTCTTGACTGCAGCACGAATAGTGGGGGTGATCCAAGGCTTCCGTGAGCTAATAGTAGGTGACATTAAATTAGATGAATATCGATAAGGAAGGTACCGGTCAAATCCTATGTTTACATGGTTTAAAAAAGTATCAAACAGTATCAAAAGTATCAAACATTAATATCTTGCTCAGTTGACAATAGTGTTCCCCAATCTGTTAAAGCAAAAAATGATGGCGAAACTATGAGCCTATGATTTGACATCACTCGCTTACGAGTGATGGTCTGTTTACATAGGTACGGCGTTTGTGATTCAAATATAGTAAATATGGGAAAGTGATCGGATATGGATGAATCTACAGAAACACTGATCAAAGTATTTAGCGTTGTAAAACATGCATCAATGGCCGAGTATGTCCCGTAAAAGAGCGAGTAATGAGTATATGATGATGTAGTTACCATAAGACCTGAACGAATAACAGGGTCAAGTAATCCATTTAGACTGGATGATGGAATGCTAAGGTCTATGTTGAAATCACCGAATAATGTTAATGAATTTCTCAATGGTAATAGATCAAGCAATATAGCGTTAAATGGGCATAAAACTTGGACAGCGAACCGGTGGGTGGACGATAGATCACTAAGAAAATATGTTTCCTGATAATGGTTACCGCCAACAGTTCGTAATCATCTGTAATACCCGAAAATTGTTCAAGAAACAAGAAATCCAGTGAATCTGAAATGTAAATACATAAACCGCTCCCGCGTTTAAGAACCCGACTCACTGAAACAGCGTTATAACCATCAGTCACTGTTTTTTATTACATCCATAGACTCCACACTTTTAGCGCAGGGAATAGTTTTAAAAATATTGCTTACCTTGCTGTTATCACCCGGTTTATATTCCGTGCTATGACTACGGCTCCAAGTTTCTGTAAAAATCAATAGTTTAGGAGTAACAGCAATAGTATCTAAATTAGCAAGCACACAAGGGAGATTAGAATTAAGGCTTCTGTTGTTTACATAATATATAGATAAATTTTGATTAACAACCGGAGTTGATAATCCCTTAATAGCGGTATTCAATTCATCTATTGACAGGATAATTAAAAGAAGACATAATTAAACTAGTTAGAGAACTGAATGAGACACAAAAATGAATAATCAATTAATAATATGTTAACGCAAAAAACGAAACTTAAAATAAATAAAACAAGGACAAAGAAAAAGAAAAAAAAAGAAAGAAAAAATAGCTAAAGACCAGACAGAAGAGCGAGCAAATAAAGAAAAAATTTACTTAGGACTAGCTAAATCCAGTATAAAATGTAATTATATCATACAAACCTATCGAAAAATAAAATTAAATATTGGTTCAATAAAGAAAAAATAACAAATTCAAAACTTAGACATAGTAATCAAACAATTTCCAGAGTGGAAGTGATATGGAAACATATAATATTAATTCTACTGAAGATCCGCAATCAATCTAATTTTCCCGTAGGAATCTTTAGCGAAAATTTTCCCACCATAACTCCAGGCATTACATGGCCCAACCTTGGATTTTGTAGCTCGAAGTAACTTATAACGAGCGGTGGTAAGGTCCTCAGTGATTGCTATCCGGACGTCACAAGTCTTTAATTTATTTCTATTTTTAATGATGGAATCCCTGATTAAATAGGTAGAGAACCGCACTATAACGGGTCGAGAAGTATCTACTGAACGAGGCCCTAAACGGTGTGCCGCCACAATGTCAGAAGGGGCAACGGGCACATCAAGTTTATCTTTAAAAAGTACTGTCACAATCTCCATAAGGGATTCAGACGGTTCTTCAACTAGGCCGAAGATGCGGAGATTAGCCCGACGAGAATGTTGCTCCAAATTATCTATGGCAGAAAAAGCATTATCTGTTGCAGAATACATTATTGTCAATCTTAGTTAAGTTGTCTTGAACGAGAGAATAGTTCGTTTCAAGAGTCTGAAACTGATTGGTCAGAGAATCCAATCGAGTTGATATGGAATTAAACTTGGCCGACATATCTATAAATTTTTGATCTAGATGATTCTTAAGCTTGTCAGCCAACTTGTCAGTAATGCGATCGAGAAATGCCGGATCCTAGAAGAGTGCAATCACCGCCTTCTGAATGTAAGCCGTGATTGAATCGTTTCCTGCGTACATCGAAGGCGAGTCGGAAGTCGTCGAACGGGGAGGAGGTAGTTTCGGATCAACTGCCTGTGGTTTAGGCATGATAACTATTATATTAACTGTTCGGTGGGTGCAAAATTATCAAAATATAGTAACTGGAATATTAAGAATCACTACAAAGACGAACAAAAAACAATCTTCATGTAAAAATAATCAAGTCCAAGTTGTTACCTTTACTCGGTAATAGGCGAATCCATCGAAAGAAAAAAACGGTATTAAATAGACAAAATTCCAGTCAAAAATACCATCTGAATATCGTGTTGCACAGATAATCCAAGAATAAAAGGTTGATAGACTGAGTGATAGCTAAATTAATTATCAAATCACATAGTCATATTATTAACCTTGCTCGCTCAAACAAGGCGGTCAGGGAGAGCTCATTAAACACGTCCGACCGAGTCCAATCCGAAGAGTCAGATTGGACTCGATATATCATAATCTTAATAATAATGATTTTAATAATTTGAAAATTTTAACGACCATTGACTACCATTTTCAAGGAAAACCAGCTAGGTACATTTTTCATTGGACCCTTTATGATTGAATTATAGACGACATTTGAATTAATGTGGGTTTTCCTTTAGAAGTATTGAAAGTGAAAGGCGTTTTCATCATGGCATTCCAACTGTATTTCGTTTATTTTGGAGTTTGATTCGAACGTCGGTGACGATTCGACGCAGAGACTGTTTGGACTAGTGACCTTATGAATGATTCTTTCAACCAAGATAGACGCTGTCCAGGTAAAACGTTTAACTTTGTTTATGGTGGGCCCCGCAGAATTGAGACGTAAGACCGATCTACCACAGTAAACCCATTAGGCTACTTACCTGATTAAGTGTGTCCGAAAAGACGCGACCTGAAAGAGATATTAATAATATTAAAAACCTAATCAATGAATTAGGATCGTTTTGATAAGGAAAGGATTAAAAGTAAAATTAAAATCTTACCTTAGAGATGGTGAAGATTGGACCAAATTGAAACGAGAGATGTCCCTTCTAAGTTTTGCGTTCGGGATGACCGCGGTCCCCTCCTTTACTAATAAATCTCCCCGAATCCCTTCTGCTCCTGAGTGAATGTTAGACGCGAAAGAGATACCCCCCTCCCCCGCGTAAGTCCTTGCTACCAGTATCAGCTGGCCCTGTTGGATTGTTTTTATCAGCTCCAAAGCCCCTCTTCGACTAAGAACTTTGACAACCCCTATCTGAAATCTATTCATGTTATTGACCCAAACCACGATTAATCCTAGCTAAGAGATTTTGACCTGGAGAGACGACTTTCATCGGACGTAATCTGCCCGAAAACTGAACCTTAATCTCAGAATTAACAAATATTGCATTTTATCTTTAGAAATGATGGATTTTAACGAACAGTACTGATAACAGACAATTGAATTCCTCTTTAGTGCCAGTAGAATTCCTCCCATCAAGCGCTTTGACAAAATCTTAGACTTTCTTACTTATGCTACTTAAAATTTTGTTTTTTGTATTCACCCAGTTGACTAAATGTGTATGAATCGAAAGATTAAACCACCCCATCGATTAGTTAATTCTAGGGGGGCGAATCCAATGAGTCGTTATAATTTATTATGTAGACATAACACAACCCCTCACGTAACCTTAATCTTTAATACTTTTCGCTAACAATATTATGGTTATGTTGGCCCTAGTCTGGGGTCTTTTACTCGTATTTTGCCAGTCCGCTACAGTATGTATGTATGTATGTATGTGACCAATTTTGTGCAGCTAACTCCTCTGAAACGGCAAATAGCCGAACCAAATAAAAATCATACATACATAGAGAGTTCCTTAACTTGTGCCTTAGCGTATATTTTATGTCAATTGGGTAAGCCTTTTTCGAGATATTAATTATTTTCTAAAAATTTAAAAATGGATGTAGCGTTCAAACGAGCGAACCAAACTCAATAAACTTGACATGTTCGTACTCCTCTCATTAAGGCGGATTTTTTTTTTGTAAATGACTTGTTTGGCTTTGATGAGCCGTTTTGGAGTTATTTACTATCCCCTCCCCCAAGGCCCCCAGCTCGTCAATATTTTTTTTTATTCTTTTTTTATTTTATTTTATTTTTTTTTCAGAAATTCAGACAGTGGGGTTCTTACACTATATATTGACATTTTTTTTAAGGAAATGGGTTAAGCCTTTTTAGAGAAATTATATACTTTTTTTTTTTTTGAAAAAATGAAGAAATGGCAGGAAAATTCATTTCAAAGCTCCGAACACAATATAAACGGCATGAAGAGCTTCCTCATATTAAAAATAGAATTTTCTTTTTGACGTAGAATACGTCTTATGTTTCGATACTGGGATGCCTCGCTTAAATCGTGAATGTCACGTAAAGTGCTGATCACGAAAACCTTAATAACGTCAAAACTTTTAATGATAGAAAAATGAATGATATTGCATTCGATAGTATATAAAACAAAGCATGCTTTAGACTTTGACCGACTTCATGCTGACGTCATCGGCTGATGCAATCGAAGTTGAGTCAGAAAATTTGCTCTCTGGTGGAGATTAATTTAGTCTAGCTCCGGCTTCTTTTGTGATAGCACGACATTTTAGGTGTCATTTATTTTATCTTTTTGCGCTTTATAAAACAGCTTAAAAATTAAACCTCAGTAATTAATAGTATCTAAGATATCGGCCTTCGAATTGTGGAAATTTTGCAAAAATTACAGAATTTCCAAGTTTATGCATAATAAACGCCAGGAAAATTATAGAAAACGTCAGAGCAAACAGATTTAGAGATGGGGAATCCATGAAGACCCAGGTGTCTGATGTTGAACGTCTACGGGCTCAGCAGGAACGACTGAAAATTGAAATCGTGGCGCCGCCAAATTGAACTATAGCCCGATACGAATGCGCCCATAACTTCCACTGCTCAGTTCGACGCAAATAACATATCTGATGATATAAACGTTTCAAAATTCCAAATTTTTTAGTGCACAAGTAAACTTTTGGGGGCAGCAGTCCTATGGAAACAGAGTCAATGCGTGTGTATTGAAAAATATTGGATTTTTGAAATTCTGACTTCGGATTCTTGAAGACCATTAAAAAGTGGAATAGGAATGAACGTCTGTAAGACCCACTCTCTATCTCTTAGTCTTCATCGATAAAATTCGGTTCAAAACTTTAAAAGTTCAACACTTCCAGGGCCTCTATCTCCTAAACGGTTGGATCAATTGAAAAAACACCAAGAATGAAACATTTCTCGAATATTGTGTACAATCGGAATATACATTAAAAATAGGGGTTCCTATTTAAGATTTCAAAGTTACCCCCCCCCATCCCTTCTCACAAGGGGGGGGGGGTAATTTTTTAACTAATGAATTTCTCTCGAGAAATAATTCACTTTTGATTTTGGACATTTTTTCGTACAATGCTTAGTTTCCGAGATATTCAGTTGTCTCAAGATAAATGCCTTACCCTGTATATGCGACAGTTTGGGACACGGAATTCATATTTCCTTCTATAATCATAAACAATGAATTTGGATATTCGTGTAGCCTAATGTTTGTGAAAGATTTTGTTTTGAGAAGGATTTGAAGCACCCAAGTAACAGAAGTGTGATATCTTAGCTCCATCACTTTCATCAGTCCTGTGTGAAAGATTTCATGCTGTGTAGAACAAATTTAAAACTATTCAAAAATATGGTATTATAAGTTATAGGAGAGCAAGCGTTTTTGCAATTTTTTGAAATGTTAACTGTTTAACGAATGTGAATCTATACTGACAGACTGGCCTAACTATAGACGACTGATCGACGCTGATATCAAAGATATTTGTATTGTTGAAGCTTTATACAATGGTTAGTGAGATCTATACTAGGAAGTGTTACTCAGAATGGTCAGATTATTATCACCACCTGTTGTTTGTAGGCAAATTAGCTATGATTTCGCGCTGAAGTTGCTAATGAGCCGGACTAGTGTAAATAGGCAAGTAAGTTGTTTACCACGACATTGGAAGTGTTTTGTTTCAGAAGATTATAGGTACATTGTCGCTAAAGGTGGTGGCACAACCCACTGATGCTGCTTTACGTTGGGAACCCCTGTACAAACGAGTGCACGTCTTGGCTCCATAACCTAATAAAGGTGTGTACAGATGTATCCCTTGCTGTATACCTACTTTTGGCTCATTCGGATAACATCTTGTGGGTGGGGCAATTTAATTGCAAAGCAGTATAGTTTAATGGGAATTCATATTGTAAATTACATTAAGTTTTTATACTGCTAATAAAATTTTTATGAAATTTAATTAATTTTATTTCTCGATTTCTTTAATAATTTTATGTTGTTGCCTAACTATAGCATATGTACATTCAAGTGTACTTTGTGAAATTCTTCCAAATTGAAATAGTCTACGAATAAATTTAATTCAGTAGCGCGCTCTGTTAATAGACACGGCCTTTGTATGCAATTGTTTTTATAATCATTAACAAGAATACAATGTAATCCGACATGTTCACTTCTGCAAATGTTTATTTCAAATTTATGAATTTTATTCTTTAATTATGGCGTTTCTGGGAAATAGTTCCCTAAAAATAGTAAAAAACAATTGGCTTCACCAGCTACAGGTAAAATGAATCAAAGGATAGATTAATTACACGTAGATTCCTGCAATAGCCCAGAAGCGAGATGAAAGAAAAGCGAAATAAATTTATTAGATATGACTTTAAAAATTAGGCAAAAGATTCATTTATAATATACAATCATAAAAGAATGGGTAAACGCGTTATTAATTGAGCATCTAACTAATAATTTAGCGTTGAAGATACCGACATAATAAGCAATTCTCATAAATGGATTTTCCCGTATCTGCTGTGATAACTTGCTAAGCAGATCCCTTTAAATCTCCTTACATCGATCGCTTAATTAAAAATAGCACCTTTTGAGAAGCTCTATAGCAGCCGCTTTATTTATAAAAGCGGCAAATTCCGCGCATAAAGTGCCACTTAGTTTCACATACGATATCCACATGTAATTAAAAACTTCATATTCGTGTAAACATTATGATCACTTCTTGGAAATAAAAATAAACTTTGGAGTGAAGATTTGGAACGAGACCCTAGATTAAAAAAAAGGAGAAGAAAAAAGACAGGATGAGAAGGCTAAAGAGCGAAAAGCCCAATACAATTGACCTCAAAATCTGAAATAGAAGCATTTATACAATATGATAAAGCAGAACGCCATTTCTATTAAATTATTATTATTATTATTGTTCAGATGTAACGCAATTTTAATATCAACAATTTTCAGACGTTCGTTTCCATCTTCAAAATTAATGAAGATGGACGTAGTTAAAATCGGAGGAACGGATTCCAACTATTAAAAATGATGCAGAATATATTAATGGAAACATTAATTTTCTGCAATTAACGAGAGCGTTTATTAATTATACGTTAATAATTCGTTTAATCCACTTTAAAAGATAAAGAGACTACTTGTTAGCATCAACAATGGTTATCTAGAAAAATAAAATAAACGGAGAAAGCACAATTCCACAACAAGAGTTTATTACCTCGTATGCTCATTTCGCTGACAATGTCTGCTTCTTCAATGAGAATTTTGGTTCATTCGATACCTCGAAAGTCGATTTATACAATTTATACAAAGTAAACACGCGAATTTATATAAAACCGGCGGCGCAAACAGACCAGTAGGAGTAAAAGGAAACCGGCGCAAACGAAATGTAGGTCTTGCCTTGAGGAATTCGCATAGTCCAGCCTTCTACGTTTCACGTAATTTTCATCAAGTGAGCAAGAGGAGTCATCAAAAATGGAATTAGTATTAAAAATGCAAATACACTATACTTTATTAGAAAGCTGGGCTTATTTAAAAATATCATATCGTTTAAAATTGCAAAATGAATAACTCCTCATTCCCTGAATTCATGTAGTCTCCTTTGGCACTACAATATTTAAACGTATAATATCGATTATGTCCTCGGTCTGGATATCCAAGACGTGGATCCCGATCGTCGTCATCAAATGCTGATCGTTCGGACAATATAGGTTTATTTTTATTATCGATCAGAATTTATAAGAAGAATATTTCACGATTTAAATAAATGAAGAAATACTTACCGGGTGTCCCAAAAATGACTGATGGATTTGAAAATCAATAAAAAAAAAAGACGGAATGCGATAGATATGTATGTTTGCAGCCTTATGTTAGGAAATCAAAGAAATTTATCCCACAAATTTCAAATTTAGTTAACATTTCTACCAAGAGATGGCGCTGCAGGCGATCTGTAACAGGTATAGTTAAAACGAAGTATTTCAGCTCGCCATTCCATAGTTCGTCGTCAAGCTGATAGCGTGTGCTGTTGAAAATGTCATTGTTTTTTGCAACAGTCCTTGCAACATTTTCATACCGGTTTTTATTTTTTCATAGTTTTCAGCGCCACCTGTGGGTGAAAATGTTAACTAAATTTGAAATTTGGTGGGATAAAATTCCCTGATTTCCTAAGCATAAGGCTGCACACGGTACATATCTATCGCATTCCGTCTTTTTTTTTATTGATTTTCAAAATCCATCAGTCATTTTTGGGATCCCGGTATTTTCTCTGGTCATTGCTTATCATGCACAGCGAACTGCGTCGGGATTCTCCACAGTCAAATTGTTAGCGCTGATTACATCAGTTTTGGGTGATGAACGAATCTCCTGAAGCAGAGGATGCGGTTAAATCATTTGATTTGGGGAATTTACTGTCTTATGAATTGTTTTCTGAATTTTCGTCTTCAGAAGTAGAATTCCCAAATACGGAATCCTCGTGGATTATTGTTGCTCGCGAGGAACGCCAGTCGCTGATCGAGTCAACAAAATTGTCATCAATTTTCGACGCCATCAATTACGATTCCGTCTATTATGATAATAGTCGAGGAGGTATGGCCTTTAGTACTCGTTCTGTGGACCCTTTTCCCCCGGAACATTATATTAACCGCCAAATCACCAGTATAACTCGCAAAGTATAACTACGATTTCTTCACAAGCTGGAACATCGATGTTGCCTTCTTGTGCGAAACCCATCTCAAACAGAGTAAGGCTTTCAATCTACCAGGGTACTATGTTTACCGTAAAGATAGGTCCCCTAAAAAAGCTTCAGATCCAGGCTCTGGTGGGGTAGCTATTGTTGTAAAAAGAGGTATTAATCACACAAAGATTGTCACACCTACTATTGTCAATATAGAAGCAGTTTCCATTGTCATCAAAGATGCTGATGTTGGAGAGGTCAGGTTTACTTCCCTATACAACCCACCCAGGCACAAGTTAGACCCTCGCGACGTGGATGAACTACTGTCTGGGCCTACCCCACTCGTTAAGGCGGGTGATTTGAATGCGAAACACCCACACTGGAACTCCAGATGCACTAATCAAAGTGGCTCGATACTTTATAGGTACATGGTAGATCAGATCGACACTTCCGTTATTGGCCCTTTTGAAGATACATACTACTGTGATCACTCACCCACTAGTGACGTACTCGACATTGCTGTACTCAAGGGGTTTATCAAACCTTACAATATTTTTACAGTAAATGCCTTATCATCTGATCACGTACCAGTTGCACTAAATTTTGAGGGGATAAATATCGACCTGAGAATAAATCTTCGTTATAAGCAGGACTGGAAATTTTTTAGAGAACTTATGAACGACAGTAATATTCCCTATCAGGATCCCGTCACCAGCAGTGACATTGACGAAAATATCAAAAAAATCACTCACTCCATCAAGATGGCTACAAATGCAAGTGCTACTCCGGTGGATTGCAAGCGGCCAGACCATCTGGAACTTCCTCCTTCCATCAGGCAACTCATCCACAAAATAAAAACCCTTCAGAAGACTTTGGCAGCGTACCAGGTTTCTCCACTTCAAGACGAAGTACAACAGGCTATCCCGCAAGGTAAGTGAGCAGATTAAGGATTTAAGGAATCATAGACGAAACGACAAAGTTAAAAGTCTGTCCGCCCAGGATAACTCTGGAGTATGGTCAGGGCCCTTAAAAGCAACAGGACTATTGTTCTCCCTCCTCTGCTTACAGAGGGTGGCGATTTCGTTAGCAATGACCAGGACAAAGCACAAATTATCGCCGATTCACTGAAGAGCCAATTCTCTACGCCCAAAGAGGATGGTCTGGACTATCTAACTCGTGAGGTCAAAGACGTGTGTGACAAGTATCGCCACACCTAGCGCGCTCTTGCCTCTTCTGATGTCATTGGCACCTCTGAGATATGGGACATTATAAAGCTCCTGAAAAGGAAAAATGCAGCCGGCATCGACACCATTACCAACAGTGCTCTCAAGAATTTGTCTTCCAGTGTTATCTGCATCATCACTAAGGTCATGATTGACTGCTGGCTTAACGGTCATTTCCCTATTGCCTTGAAGGACTCAGTCATCATCACTATTCCTAAACCTGGACTGGATTTTGCTCTTCCCACAAGTTATAGGCCCATTAGCTTGTTGCCCATGGGACTTTCAAAGGTCTTTGAGCGCATATACTCAAGAGGTTCAACGACTACTGCGAGGCAAACAATCTCTTTCGTAGTGAGCAATTTGGCTTCCGTCCAGACCACTCTGGTCAGCTTCAGTTATGGAGGCTCGATGCTGATTTAAACGGTCCTCTCAACCTCTCTGTGTTTGGTGGTCTCGTTTTCCTCGATGTTCAAAAGGCCTTTGACCAAGTCTGGCATGATGGGCTCATTTACAAGATGATTACGTACGAGTTCCCTGACGATCTAATTGCTTTGGTCCGCTCCTTCCTGTCAAAGAGGACTTTTCATGTTAAGGTTTGGGACTCCTTGTCTGAACCCTGCGATGTTAATGCTGGTGTACCCCAAGGCTCTGTCTTGGGGCCAGCCTTATTCAACTTCTTTATCCATGACTTTCCCAAGTTTGCAAAGTGTAATCTTTACTTGTTTGCTGACGACGGGTCCATCATGACTTGGGCACGAAACCCAGCACATGCCATCACTCGACTCCAAAAAGCTTTGCATCAGTGCGAGAGCTGGTTCACTAAGTGGCGATTAAAGCTGAATGTCAAAAAGTGCAAGGTCATGTTTATCATTCGCAAATGCAAAAACACTCCAAAGCCTCTCTTCTTATTTGGCAAGAAACTTGAGTGGGTAAAAAGCTATAAATATCTTGGTGTCATGATCGACTCCAAACTAAATTGGAACGACCAAGTCCAATAAGCGCTCAACAAAGCAAAGAAAGCGAGGTTCAGTTTGATTGCACTTCTGGGGCGAAACAGCGCTCTTGGTGAGGATAACAAACTCTTGATATACAAGGTTGTGATTCGTACTATTTTACTCCATGGAATGCCTGCTTGGGCTTCTATTTGCAAATCTAGGTGGAAGGATCTCCAGAATTTCCAAAATGTTGCTCTCCGATCCATTGCCCAACTTGACAGAAGAGTTGCCAACAACCGTTGTATCTATGAGGATTTGGGGATGACCCACATAGGCACCTTTTTCCAGACACTTATGAAGAACATGCTACCCAAGATGGAGAATCATGAAAACATCCTGGTTTCTGGTATTCTGCATCACCCAGTCGTTGTTAAGGGTCACCCAAGCGTCTTCCCCAACTATTGGATCTTTTTGATCCTGCTGAGTTTTGGGGACTCTATTCGTCAATCTACAATCTGACTTTCGTCCCTTCTGGGGACTTCTTCTCTGGAGGACTAAAGAGGTTCATTAGGCTTTTCTCCCAGTTCAGTGTACCTCCTCTGGTTTACTATTTGGGCGAACGTGCAAAGTGAGCTTGGCTCCTGGACCGCTCGCGTCTTTCTTTTCACTTCACTGTTCGATTGTCGATTGTCTTGTGTGTATCCTTGATGCTCGGAACTGTCTGTTGTATCAACTGAATGGAAAAAGTTCTCATCTTGAGTCACATCATGATTACTCCTAGAACCTCATTATTCTCTGGGTGAGGTTTCCTTTCTTCAGGATAGTTCTAGACACTTGTCATACAGCGACGAATATGAAAGTTCCCCCAATTGTCGAAATCAGTTCCAAACGGTTTCTCGCAAAGAGATTATCTGCATCCAAGCGATCAGTATGCCAAACTATGAGTCTGAAAAAAGAGATATCTGCTTTTATTTTTTGCTTGTGTTAATATTTTTTCCAAAAAGTCTCTTTTAAAGGAATTATTTACTTCCTCGAAATCGACGCTTGAAAGTTTTTGACACAAGAAGTTCGTCACCATAAGTGATTTCATGGAATCTCTAGAACAGTGCTTCTCAAACTTAGCTTTTCAATCGTGTTTCTAAAGCTATTCACTGCCCATCAATAATCGATCCGCCACCCACAATTGAGAAACGCTGCTCTGATTATTCTAGAGACCGTCCTCTATTGTCTTCTAAAAGGCTTGAAGTGTAAGAATGAGGACTTTCCCTTCTGAACAGCTCCGTCGAGCTCAAAACTGTCCTCCTTATAAGACAATTCCCTCTCCACTTATAAACTTCTTCATTGGTTGCCTAGCTGTGCCTATTTGGATGTCACGTTGCTTTTGAGCGAATTCACTTTATTGATCGAGAAAGACTGTTTACATTTGTTTTCCGAGACCTCAATATTTTTAGTGCGATTGTTTTATCGAACACTCAATATTATTGTGACTTGTATGTATTTTTAGATCTCTAGGAGATAATCCACACTATTATTAGTTATATAAATAAAACTCTGTATAATTTTCTAAGTAGTAGCTTTCCCTCTGTTTCGCTAATTGAGGCGCAGTACAGAATTTAGTTTTCAGACAATATTAAACACAATTTCTAAATACTGAATCTGCAGTGTTTAATCTTGCGGGAAGTTATTTACTCATCTCATATGCGTTTCTGTATCGCGTATCTAATTAAAGGGGATTTTGCTAATGAGATTTCTATACAGTGCGTCTCAAAGGTTTACATTCACAACTGAATTATGGCTTTAATCTAAGCTAGAAAATAAAAGTACCGGCCTCAACTCATTAACTTAAAGAAGATTTTAACAATATTGGAAAATCCACGGTCTCAAAATTAATGGTTAGATAATGGTTAGTAGGGGTGCTGGTAAAGAATGAATTTTTATATAAATTACACGAAATCTCTTTAGTATTTTGAATACTCTTTTGAACGACGAGCACACAGCAATTGCTGCTTATAAAAGTTCCTAATCAGCAATAAGAACGTTGTCAAATAAGTAGCAATTCGCACCTGATGAAATTACAAATATTTGGATGCTAAAAGCGTCTGGAAAATCTGGAACGAAATTGCAAGGGAGATTAAACGCTCTGAGATCAATCACAACATTAAAATGTGTTAAAATAACACATCAACTACCTTCGAAAACTGGGCATATCCAAGTATTTCTACAATGGGCACCTTGAATACATGTATTGGAAGGACGAATGTCTGCTATAAATTTTAGTGATGAGAAGTGGAGCCGGAATGGTCCAGATAGTTACCATCGTTATTGGCACGATTTACGAAAATAATTCAAAGTGTTCTATAGTCGACAATAAGGCGATGGATAAGCTGTGGGGTGGGGTCGCATTCTGACAGGTTTAGCAATTCTTTATAGCAGACAGAAATCAGATGATTATCAAAGTGCTCTGCCCCAGCATATGTTAACAATAGCTGACCTGCTAGGAGCACCCGATTGGTGTTCCAACAGGACAATGCGCGTATCTATACATTTCGCATCACAAAGGATTGTTAAAATTCATCTTATGAAGTGTACACCAAGAAGTCCGGATCTCAATCCTCTGAGAATGTCTGGTGCATCACCTCACTTCAGGTGTACACTGGTGGTCGTCACTTTACTTCAGTAACAGAAGTCACATCAGCAATTGAAGATATTTGGTATAACCTCAAGTAAGAATCGGTGCAAAATAGTCATGAATGACCGACATTTTGTTGTGGTTCATATGGTGGAAGGCATACTGGCTAATAATAATGATAATTTTTGCGCAACTCGATAATTTACCTAAACATTTGAGAAATCATTTTTCCATGTTTTGTTAAAATCTTCATTTAAATAGTGAGCTAGAAGCCAGTGCTTTTGTTTTGTAACTAAGATTAAAGATATAATTGTGTTAAGAATGATTATATTTTTTTGCATTCAATAATTTGTTATAATCATAAAACGCAATCAACTAAACGTTTGAGACTCACTGTAATATCTCATAACATTTTACCATTAAACTTTATTATCTTTTTTTTCCTTCTTAATCGAATTAATTTCTATAGGATTTAGTTAAATTTCTAATTTTAACTGCTCGAATTGTAAATCTACAGTAATTGTTCGTTTATTTAAACAATGGTCTTCAATGATTTTTAAGTTGTTTTTTTTCTCTTCGCTCATTTTGGATTCGGATACATCATTCAAGTTGGTATTTTGTGGATATATTTATTACTTTATTAAGCCAGTTTTCTGCCCTTCCGGGAATATTTATTGGTTTCTTGCCCCGTATTATTACAATATCGGATCATTCCAAGTTCGTTATAAAATTTAACTATGTTAATAACAAAATAAATAAGAACAGAAAGTACCAATTCCACAAATGAGATTTTTAATTTGGAGCCACGGATGTACAGTCGGGTGCAAAAAGGTTTTTATCTGCTCCGTAGGGGCTGAGCTAAGCGGATGCTGATCGGTTGCATAATCAGGTACTTGCAGGGGGGTGAAACTCATAGCTTTTTTTGTCAAACTAAGATGGCGGCGCTATGAAGACTGCTTACTAATGTTTTCTGCATTTTGGCGTTTTAATGACAAAGTTATAAATACAAATGAGTAAATAAAATAAAATATTTATGATGGAATTTGATGAAAATAAATTAAATAAATAAAAAATAGCTAAAATTTAATTAAAATATAAAATATAATAAGAATAGATTAATTAAATGATAAACATAAATATAATAAGAATAGATTAATTAAATGATATACAATAAATAAAACAAAATAAAAAAAGTTAATAATTAATTAATTCATTAAATTTGGCTAAATAAATAAATAAAGTGAAATAATTATATGCACAAATTAATAAAAAAATCAGTAAAATAATAATTAAATTTAATCACTGCTTTGAAGATATTGTTGTTATAAAACTAATTTCACGCATTGGTAAATCGGAAATATCTTATCTTTTTTTATATACATAATTGATTTTACCATATTGTAGAATCATCTTTTGCCTTAATAACAGTCCCAATTCTTTTGGGGGATGATATTGGTAAGGTCAGGGCAAAGTTCCTGTGTAATATATGTCTAACACTTTGGATGCATTCAGTGAGATCTTTTTTGGTTCTTTGTCAACGGTTTTTGTATTCTATTTATCATGATTGCCCATAGATTTTCGATTAGATTCATGGCAGGCAAATTTCTTGGCCATTTCAGGACAATTATTTCTCTTTTCCGATTTTTTTGGACGTATAAGCTGGTACTTTATCCTGTTTGAAAATAACATCTTCAGATGAACAGATCTTCTCAATAATTGAGTGACAAAGAATTCCATCATTTCTGTATAAACTTCTGTATGGAACCGGCTGCTCACAAAAAAAAATCATTTCACCAACACTTTGACTATTAAAACAACCCCAGAAATCATTTGATTTAAAGGGTGTTTTACTTCTCGGTTGACAGTTGAAGGCAGAAAAACTTTTGCAAGAAATCCATCCAATTATTTCTTAGAAATCACTATATTGTTCTCATTCTCATGCTGAATTGTAGTTGCAAACATCATAATTAAAAATGTAAAAATGAGATTAGAACAGTATTTAAAAACGTTAACCAAACAATATGCAAACAAAAAATTAAAGCATGCCAAAAGAGTTTTGAAATTATCTTAATAAAAGAAATAATGAATTCACAAAAGTGAAATTTCTTTTGTATACATATCTAGGCCCTTTGTTTATTGGATGAATAAATTTCAAATTTCAAAAATTTCAAACAATTAATTTGTTTTTATAATATAATCTACAACAGTTAATTTACTACTTTAACTTATTACTCGTTTGTCCTCCTAAAATTACTAAAAATAAAATAAAATATTTGAAAAAAAAACTTTTTTATATTTTTACCCCCCTTCATCCATTCTTGTTTTTAACTTTAAAAAAAAGTATTCCTTTTTTGGTTAAAAAAGTGAAATAAAAAAATAAGAATTCATAAAATTAAAAAAAGACAAAGGTGTAGCAGGGCATAATTTTTTTCATTTTAAAATTTATTATTATTATTATTGTTGTTGTTGTTGAAAGAGTACTCTCCAGGAGTAAAAGAAGAATAGTGTGAAAATTAAAATTTAATATGAAACGCGCGCTCTGTTTAAGGACACTGGACGTTGGAAATGCCATATTAAGCAACAATGTCGTCTGCTTATTCTTCAAGGGAATCGAAGCGCCGCCCTGGCGAGCACTTGATCCCAAGTCCCTTGATTTAGCATTGACTTTCCACCTCTGGTATATATCTATCTCTATGGGTACTTGTACTGAAAATCATGGCAGATTAGAATGGACCTGTCCCTTCTTAATGAAAATAGGGTAGCAGGTATATGCCTGGGATGTGCTCGTCACGGGCTCTCTCCTGACAATAATAAACGATAGCGGCTGTTAAAGTCTCTGTCTACTGCCTCGAATAGCAGAGTTCGAATCCGATACGGATAGAAATTTTTTTGTTCAATTTCGCGTTTTTGACTTCGTCTAAGTTTTAAATGGTGTATGTAAAGAACACCATAAACAGATTAAATTTCTTTCATCCTAGTGTGCAATTTGATCTGTTTATTTGAAGGTTTAAAAAACTTTTTATGTTAGTTGTCATGGCATGCTTTATTTTATATTTTAGTTTTTAATAAAATATACTACACTAATCCATACCACCGTTACTTTTACAAAAATCCTCTTTTGTTCAAATCATTTAATGTTCTCTACTATTAAAATATATAATCCTATATATTAAAACGCAAAGCATTTTTTGTAAGAGCAAAATTGGCACTTCTGCGCATGGGCATCTGAAGCCAACAAAGAAAGTTACGACAATCCATCAGAAGCCAAGGAATGTTGTAATGAGACAATATTCAATCATTGTTTTGAATTAAATAAACTGAAGATTTGCAGAAAGAAAATCCTGCCTTGATCATTTTATGACGTTTCCTTGTGACTACTGAAAAACTCTAAAAATGTTATGTTAAATGTTCTTTAGAAAGAGCTTTAAAAACTGATCACTTTATCCGCTGACACTTTGTCTCAATTTAATACTTTCAGAGAAATTTAGTTTAAAGCTATTTTGATTTTATATATTAACTCATTTCTTATTCTTTGTGCATAATGAGATATTTAGGCTGTGACAATTTTTTTATTTCTCTATAAGTGTTAAAAACGCGCGCGATTGTCCCGTATCACCCTTTATTTATCAATAGGGTAAGGAACTTTAGGTAAAAACATATTTTGTTTATGGTTTCAGTACTAAGAGATATGCACAAAAATGTGTTGTTGTTTTTTTAATATACGTGTTTTAGTTTAAGAGTTATAAAGACCTAAAAAGGCATATTTAATGCTTTGTGACATATTTGGGCTTATCAGACCTAAAAGGCATATTTCGATTGCATTTTGTTCTACACCGAGAAGCCCATTGGCTTCTTGTGTTATCGCTGTTGTGATCTATGATCAACTGGACTAGTTTCTGCCTTCGCCAACAGAGAGAATTTATTCCGGAAGGGTGAAAATCGTGTAAGCACAGCTTACGCCCCACCTGAACAAATGTACACTTCACTGTTCGATTGTCGATTGTCAATTGATATCATATAAAATTTGGAAGGAAAATTGCCTCTTCATAAAGCAGTTGCTATTTTATTGAAGGTTGTGGAAGCAATCGAATCATTGCCAGTTTCATCTAAACAAGTACTTATCCATGCAAAGCTAAAAGGTATATTAATAAAAACCCAAGTTGGCATGTAGTGCAATTAATTTCCAAGGATCAAGAATACACGCCAGAAGAAATTGCTTCATTTTCCAAAGCCCCTATTACTTCGTGTGAAGTAGAAAGATCATTTCCACGGAACAAATCTATTTTATGTTCAAATCGACAGAGGTTCACCCCAGAAAACAGGATGCTATACGCTGTTAATCACTGTAATGTTCGAAGGTGAAGTTTTTAATTATTCATACCATTTGTTTGTTAAGGAGTACTTAATTTTAAGAGAATATTTATTCATTTAAAGGGAATATTTCAGTAATTTTAAGGGAATATGAACCTACATATTTTACATGTTTTTAGGACCTAAGGTTCCTAACTCTACTTATCAATTAATCTATATGGAGGCTGCTCGCTCTGGTCGGCCTGAAACTGCGGCTACTGGCAAAGTGATGCTCTGGCTTTTCTCAGAGCATGATGGCAAAATGTTGGAACCTTATTTTCAGAGAACCAACTGTGAATAGTAAACCTATTGTGATCTCTTTGAGGACAATTTGAAACCCGTAATAAGATCCAAACATCACGGTTTAGTTAGATCTTGCGTGTTGTTAGACATGACAATGCGCGACCGCAAACATCTCGCACAAAGGTCGCAAGATTAAAGACCTTCACTTTGATTGTAATCCACATTCTTTTTATTTATCTGACCAATCAACTAAAAGATTTTTTTCCGAGGAATCGAAGCTCTCGTGAAACGCTTCTTGCATTGAACGCAAAATAGATTACATAATGAGGCATTTCATTGAAATGTATAAAATATAATTTAAGGTTATTTTCTGGTATAAAAAGTTTAGTCGAAGGCATTTTTAACACGTTTTCGTAAAACAAATCTGGTTTAACTATCTTTTTGCTTTATTTATTACACAAAACAGATTAATAAAACAAGTATACGAGCAGTCAGTTTTTGAAATGATTTGGATGAACTTTCGTTAGGAGTAAAAAAATTTGATAGCAAGTAAATCTTTCAAATCGAAAATTATTAAAAACTTATTCCAATACTAGCTAGTAATACTGTTCAGTATTTATCGTATACTAATTGTTAAAAATAATTATAATGTTTTCTATATTACAAATTTTTTTACATTTTCAATTGTGCAGTTTCATCTTGGAACTGTGAGATGTTTTTACCTTATTCATTATTCATTATAATTACGAAGAAACGCACACTAAAAAGAAACAAGCTGTGCTTCGCAGCAGATATTTTCGGCCGACATTTCGCTATTTTGGTCTACTAAAGGTAGTGAACTAGAAGATGACTACTTCACCTGTATAATGAGTGGCAACAAGATAGTGGATTCTTAAAGACCGTTAAAGTTAATATGTGATCGAAATACAATGATTAGGTAAATGCGTTGAATATAAGAATCACGAAACCAAAATCATAAATACATGAGCTATGTGCTTATAGAAGAACTGCTAGATCTAAACTATTTGCCACATAATAAATTCCATTAAAATTTTTTACGGCCTCGTTATGTTGTATAATTTAATTGAAATTCCCTAAAGTTTTGTATGAATTATTTATGAAGATTTTGCAAGAGAAACTGTTATTCCATGTCATGCATTTCACGAGTTTTACTGACAGCATCTCTGCCTAATTCATAACTCCCATTTACAAACGTATCTGCTTGTTTTCATCCATTCTTGAGCTTGTTGCATTTCACTAAACTTTCAGTGTTAAAGATAAACCAGTATCGTTAACGATAGCACAACCTTTCTTAAGATTGAAGATGCTTCTGTGTATACGAGTAATGAAAGAGGGGCAAAAATGAAGGAACAAAAGGTTTCTTAAGATTTCTTCTCGCTGAAAATAGAACATGAGATTTAACGCTAAAAATAGAACTTAAGGGCATTTCTAATAGCACAAAGCGGTACTGCATTGCTTATTTTCTCTCCGTTTCTGCCTAAGGCTGTCACTTGTTGTTATCGTAGTAGAAACTGTCCTCTGTTTGCAGTGTCGTATGAGTTTCCATTTGCTTCTCGTCGTTATTTGTAACATTCAACAAAGATTTACGGATTTTTTTCTTCGTTTTCTTTTATTACAAACTTTTGCTTACAAGAGGCGACTCTCCTACGAACATGGAGCGCATTTATTATTAGCATAATAATAAATGTCAGATGTGTGCATACTAAGTAAACATTATAAGAAAACGCGGAAATTTTCGTCTCTCTCTCTCTCTCTCTCTCTCTCTCTCTCTCTGTCACAAACTTGCGCGCACAAACCCAGATAGGTAATATCAGTTTCAAGAAGAAATATAAGATTTAAAAGTAATTATATTTCATGTTCTAATAGAATTAAAACATATGAAAATAAATAAATTTTCGCATGTTTAATGTTAAAAAAGATTCCATGTAGGTATGGCCCTTTTATTACAAAAGTTATAGACAAGAAGAAAATATTTTAATTTAGTATTACTAAAATATTATATGAATGTTATTTTGAAAAAATTGACTAACTGTGCAACAGATTAATACCCTGTCACTCGCAAATTTACATATTGGATGTCTCCATTCAGCATCTGAGGGTAGTTCTTTAAACTTTTGAGACACGCAAAATTCCATTTTGTTGAATATTTTTATTTGTATTATGTTTTCGTGAATAATATTTTCAGGAGTTTCTTTTAAGTACTTTGTACAGCTAGCAATTAAAGCATTTGTATGTACCGGGTGTTTCAAAAATGACCGGTATATTTGAAAAATCAATAAAAACTAAACGGGCAGCGATAGAAATACACCGTGTTTTGCAATATGCTTGGGACAACAGTAAATTTTCAGGCAGACAAACTTTCGAGATTACAAACGGTGTATTTCTATCGCTGTCCGTTTAGTTTTTATTGATTTTTCAAATATACCGTTTTTTTTTTTTGAAACACCCGGTACCTTCAATAGTCTTTTTTCTTTTGAACAAAAACATGTTTCTTTAAACTTTTGAGACGCACCTTATTCTTCTCGACGAATCTCAACGTTGCCGATACGTGGCCTTACCTGTATATGTGAATGTTGACGTATTAAATTCATTTTACAATATTTTGACGTGACGTTGCCGGTAGGCGACGTGATGTTGACATTCCGTATAGTGTGAATCGACCTTAAGAAACAGTGGCAGCTAGGCTGTAAAAATGTCTGCGATAGCCCAACTGGTAGAGGCGTCGATCATGACAGTCGAGGTTCCTGGTTCGAATACAGGTCGCAGAATTTTTTCATCCGTTTTCTAATTAATATCATTTAACATTTCTCAAATGAGGTGTACAACCTGAAAATACCATTAAAAATAGGGTTTCTATTGCAAAGTTAATTCCATATTCGAAAATGGCATCGGTATTTCATAAATGGAATATACATGAAAACCCCTCACATAAGTACTGTTACACCCAAAAAAATAAAATCGAATGAGAGACAATAGTGGCAATAACGTTTACGCGACTGCAACCCCAAAACGTACAGCCAGTCTACCCAGAGACAAATGAAAGAAAGAGACTGTACACTTCACTGTTCGATTGTCGATTAGACCATATCCTTACTTTATTTTCACTCTGCTTTCATTCTTCCAGTTCTCCAAAAACTAAAAAAAAAAAAAAGGAGAAGACCCTTTAAAAGAGAATGAAAAATAAAAAAGATTAGACTATATCCTTGATAGAGCCGGGAATAAATGGCGAAACTGGTCAGAATCTCTTTTCTCCCATTATTAGGAGCTTTAGCAAAAAAAGTCGTCCGCTGTTTGTACGATAACTTGTAAACGGATTAACTTTTTCAATTTCTGTTTTCAGAAATATGACCATAAAGGTCTTAGCTCGTCTGTATTAACCTTTCTGGATTTTTCGAAGATTCCTTCGAGTCGAATTCACGTGCTAAAAAAAAGTGACCGTAAAGAATACCAAGATATTAGCATGTCATATAAAAATCTATTCGTCAAGAATGAATAGTGTTACTTTCCGTTTATCTTTTAAGGCATTGTTGACGTGAACACGCGCCCGCGACGATCACTTTGTCGATGCATCATTGCTTAATTGCTCACGATATATTAATAACTGCTTTTCCGCTTCACTGTTCCTTGGATTTTATTGTTTTATAAAGTCTCTACCAATTTCTTTTTATTGAATATCTGATTAAGACGGCCAAAAATCCCTGCTGAATGTCTTACAGCCATAATTCGCGCTAAAGCGCCTCTTCCTTTAAGGCACCATTTCATTGGCGAAGTATATTCAAAATAAGACCCTCTACCACCCGTAAAAGTTTGTACACAGAGTTTGTAAACACCCTGTATGCGTATTCCGATTGTTGAGACAGGGCTGTCTTGAAATTGAGAAATCAATAAAGCCACTTTAATGACATCTGAATTATATCAAAATTATTTTAATTGCATCTGTGTATAAAGAGCAAATAATATTCTTACTTGATATTGTGTAAACATAGAATTTGTTATCTTTGTTTAAAATGTCCGAATTCTGACACTTCAGTTTCACATGAAATTATTGCCCGCGTTGACATTCTTTTTGTAAATTCTATTGAAATTATTAACTTATTATTCCTTAACTTTAAGAGGAAATTATGTTCTAAATCCGTAGAAATGGAAATAAATTATGTGGTTATTACATTTTCAATTTCCGATGAACGAAAATTTTTGCTTTTTTCAAACGGCAAATTATTTCCTAATAAAAGAATTTACTCTTGAATTTATCAACATTTCCAAAATTGAAACATTTCACTAGGATTTGACGCATTTTCAGAGGGTGCTCATCTTATTTTCTGAGATGTAAAAATAAGATGAAACGACAGACTGTAATAAGTCAGAAGTGGGCGGTTGTCGTGGCAACGTTCGTTTCGTCCTGATTATCATAGCGATATGGAAATCACGCCAGTTGCCATGTGATATAAGCGACGCAAATCTGGTTCCTTTAATGAATTACGCTTTTGAAAGCAACGTGGATCGGGATATGATAAGAACGCAAATTTGGATCACGTGATATGCGTTAAAAGCTTACTTTCAGTTAACTTTTAAAATTTTGTTACAATGTATTTCAAATGAAAATAAGATGAACTGCTTAGCGAAACGAAAGTATTTTATTTTTATGCAAGCAGTTACACTGATTTTTATTTATTAATCTTTAAAAAAAGAATATAAGTCTGGATATTTGGGTTAAAAAGCTAGTATTATTTGAGTAATATATTAGCTTCTATTGACATGAAAATGTGAAGAAATTAATTCGTTTTTTTTGGGTTTTTTTTTGTTTTGTTATTTTTTTGACAATTTGAACTTGGGCAAAAAGAAAAGGTTAGTATGCTTGAATCATTTGAATTAGTGTTCACTTAGGGTAATGTGACAAAGCTTGATCGTTTGTCAAAACAAATTTGAAGGAGTATCTGGGTATAATTTTTACGTTGCGCTTTTATTTTCTGATTCGTTAAAGAGCAGTGCCCTCAACCTTCGCTCATCGCAAAGTTTGATGAGGGAAGCTTTTCTTAAATCAAATCATCTCTGGTTTTCATCCGGTTCAAAAATTTACACACCATGTGCAGCTTTAAATTAGTTTATTGCACCTTTCATCAGCAACATTACGTGCAAAATCAGATAGTATTAAGCATCTGTAGAAGTTCCTTTACTAACCGGTAATTATAAATAAAGTTTTATTATATTTTTTATTAATCAAATGAAAGAAAGAGTATATAGTGCGTCTCTAAATTATCTCCCGTATTATGCATGAATATTACTCAAAAAATATTACAGATTTGAACGTGATTTTTTTTATTCACAAAGAAAATCTCAAAAAGTTTCTTTACATACCTTAATAAATTTCAATGTGTCCCCTATTTAGTGCGTGAAGGACATCAAAGCGAAACTCGGTTTCCTCCCATGTTCGGGCTAGCATTTCGGGGGTGATTTCAGCGATTGTTTCAATTAATCTGTTCTTGAGAGTTTCAATGTTATCAACGTTGGTCTTGTACACTCTGTCTTTCACATATCCCCAAAAGAAAAAACCCAGACGGTTCGCATCGGGTGAGCGAGGGGGCCAAGGGATTGGCCCATTCCTCCCAATCCATCGTCCTGGAAAGTTCGTATTAAGGCATTGCCTAACTTGCAGGCCCCAGTGAGGAGGTGCTCCATCTTGTTGATAGACTATGTTGGGCTGCAGTTATTCCACCTGTGGAATCAGGTAGTTCTCCAGCATATCTAAGGTGGTTGCATCGGTAATGGTGTCTTCAGCGAAAAAGAAAGGTCCGATTACTCGATCATGCATTAAACCGCACCAAGCATTAACCTTTGGGCTGTCGCGTATATGCTCCCTTAGAACGTGGGGGTTTTGTGAGCCCCAAATGCGGCTGTTGTGTCGATTTACTGCTCCGGAAGTATTGAATGTTGCCCATCACAAAACAAAATATCCTCAATCATTGTCGATTTTAACACGATAATATTTTAAGGCTGGGCATATATCTACAAAAAACGTGATGCGAAAACCGACACCAAAAAGTGTTACGGAAACAGTTTTCCATTGTTGATGCACGTTTAACCATTGTTGGCGCCGGCGCCGGAACTGAAAAGACACGTGACCATTGTTGTCTGAGACATTAAGTTTTTATTAGCACATTAGCAGAGGTACCCGGCGTACTGAGAACATCGGTTCGGGTCTGCGCGTGCTCTAAACGTTAATGAGATGGTGCGCGTGGAGGATGCACGTGAGTGACGATCATTAAATGGGCAGAGCGGTCTCTAAATCAAAAGAATTTTACTATTCGTACGGAGCTTATTATTTATTACGATAACTTGAAAACGAATTAACTTTTTTACACTCTGTTTTCACCAATCCATTACTATGGGACAGAGCACGAACAAGTACGAACGTGAGATAGCCGGAATAGGTACGTGCTCTAATGGTACCATTATGATACCCCCATAACAATTTCCTATAAATAGATATGGCATGTAATATATCATACAAATCGTCACGACGTCTCATAAACGAATATATAAAAAAATTAGTGATAGCAGATATTGGTCTAGTGACACGTGCACGTGTATTTCTCATGAATGAATATAACACATAAATAACGATAGTGTGAATTGTTTAGTAGTACGTGTTTTAATGGTACCAAATGGTACTGTTGAAACTTCCAATGCTAAGATATGGCATGTAATATATCAAACAACTCGTAACAACGTGTCATGAGTGAATATAACACGTAAATAATGATAGTGGGAAATGGTTAGTAGCACGTGCCCTAATAGTACCATAAGGTACCATATGTACTGTTGGAATTTTCAATGCTAAAATATGTCATGTAATATATCAAACAACTTGTAACAAAGTGTCATGAGTGAATATAACGAGTGAATAATGATACTGACAGTTCGTTTAGTAGCACGTATTCTAATGGTACCATTTGATACCATTAGTTACTGTCTGAACTTTTAATGCTAAGATATGGCATGTCGTATAACAAACAACTCGTATCAACGTGTTATGAGTGAATATAACTCGTAAATAATGATAGTCGGAATTGTTTAGTAGTACATGTTTTAATCGTCCTATATGTTACCTTTGGAAACTGTCAGTCCTAAGATATGGCGTGTAATATATCAACCAACTCCTTACGAGTTGTTAGACCTATTGTTATCCATAGCTTATTTGTATCAAGAGCATATTGCTGAGAGGCTTAATAGTATCTAAAAACTAAATGCTGTGAGACATATTGCTAATTAGTAGTAGTCAATCGCTTGCTTCAATAGTAGATGGTAACATAGAAACACTTTAGCAATTGAATATGAAAAAATAATATGTGCTTGCACATAATGCTTCACCAATTGAGGCTCACTTCGTTTAACATTATGTGGAAATACCTACAAATTAAAAAAAATTTATTTGTTCAAATATATAAAGAATAACTTCATTCTCATTTAACTTTCAGTTCTTCAAGTTTATTTGTTTAAATTTTCTCTATACATTTGTTTACATAAATAGTAATTTACAATTTAGTTTTATATTTATATATTTTTTCTAAAGTGTTTTAAAATGTTGGTTAATTCTATATAACCATGTATGATGCTATAACACGAAAATGTGCTCCCTTTATCCGCTTTGGCGGTAAAATCATTCTTGTTTAAATGTTTGCTACAGAAATATTATGAAATATATTAAAGTGTGGCAACAGATAGGGCAACTATACTTCGCTCTCTTACCTAGCCATGTAACGGCCTACTGTTTTGTTTTCAGCATTTTGAATGAAGTCTAATGAATCCTAGTGTATTGGAATAAACTCATTTCCATTACAATAAATATATTTTATATTTCACAATTTAATTCATAATTTATTATTTTGAAAAATTTAGATCTTTTGATGGTTTTTGAAGTCTTCAACATATCTATAATTTACGCCCTGGTTACATAATTTCTATGTACTTTGAAGTGCTTAATTTATTTCTACAAATTCCTTCCTCTCTATAGTTAAGAATAACTTTCCGGCTAAAAAGAGCGTTACGGGTGAATAATTTTAATTTTTCGTCATACAAAATACACTCTTTTTATTATTTTAAATACTGCAAAAAGCATACATGTGCCGTGTTTGTTGTCCCGCATTCGATTGTGACCACTGACGCGAGTAAGGAGAGGAACCTTTAGTATAGACACTATGTTTACTCGACATTTCGAGAGACTCGATACTCGTGCTTATATTTCATACTTCAGTTATTCTAAGCCCTTATTCAGTATTACCAATGTACATGATTCTGTAGACTCGTCCATAAATAAATAAAAGGTTTATGTACTGTATAAAATATTTATTTATTTGTTGCATCTAAAAACATTATCATATTCAATGTTTCCGGTTGCAGATTCGAAACTAAGTCATCTTTTTTTTTGTTTGTTTTTAAGCAAGTCCTCAGCAAACTTCTTGCGCTTCGGTCGATCATTTGGCTTCAGTTCATGCATCATCTGAATTTTGTAGGGTGTAAGACGAAGGCGGTGCTTCACTATTTTATGTACGGATGTCATTAGCATATCCAGTTGACGAGCCGCTTGGCGAAGTGATTTACGGGGACTACGATCAAACGCCTCCCTGACCTTTTCTACTCTCTGTGGTGTCGCTGAAGGTCTACCAGCACCCTTTTTGTGTATCAGGATACCTGTGTTTAAAAATTTTTCATGCCATAGCTTAATTGACTTATGATTTGGAGGATCCTTTTTAAACTTTGTTTTGAACATTCTCTGAACTGAAATTGACTTAAATTCCACAAGCCATAATTGAGCTTTATCTTGAACACTCGCCATTGTTTACTGCGTCTCGCTTATAATGAAACAACGCGCCAACAATGGTACCATGCGCCAATCGAGTGTTTCATTATCAACTCACGCGAGGCTAAGAAACTTTTCGAGTTTTTCTTTGTGAATAAAAAAAATCACGTTAAAATCTGTAATAGTGTTAATCTTATATATATAATTCATTTTCTGTTTGTTGTTTGTTTGCCCACTGACAGTTTTTGCCATCGGATGGCGTCACCATCGCAGGACGATTCTTGTTCGACCATGATTCTTATTTCGTTTCGGGCAACGATATGAAATGAGTAGATCGCTTATGTGGCCGCCATCTTTGGGGCAATTTGAAGGCGGCGAAAAGTGGCCTCTATTGTTAGTGTAGGCGTCATTACTGTGGTTGGCAGAACAACATCGCCAGCCAAAGCGCCACTACTATATATCCGCTTTGTCGCCAGCTGAGAAAGCATCCCTCCCCTAACCAACGTCGTGCTTGTAGTCTAAAATTTCTTAAGCGACCTCTCCCAAATTTAGATGCTTTTTAATAAATGCGGTATATAATTTCATAAATACTTTTAAACAATCATTCTGGTATCACTGAAACGACAGTAACATGGTTAAATATCAACATCTTTTATGTACCAACAACCACGATATAAAAGATGACCAGGATTCTTACAGGAGAAAAACATTTTAAGACGCAGAAAGATAAAAACACACCTGTGAAAGCTAGACAAGAAATCGGCATTGAGTTTTACTGTGTTTGTCTACGCAAACTTCAAACGTAGGCATACGATGAAGGCCATTTTTTGCCAACCAAAGCAATGGGCGACAGGCTTTCAAATGGGGACGCGTTGGTGGCGCTGAAAGCAGCTCATGAGCGATCTACTCATTTCATATCGTTGGTGTCGGGCCGGTTCTACCAACCTAGAATAAGTACTGTAGTAAAGCTCAGATAAGTCAATACTGTGTTATACCATCCTCAGATAGGATAAATCCTCAGATAAACACCAGAATAAACCAAAGATATCCTGATGAAGTCATACGTTCCTCTAGAGGTCGGATAGCCACTTATTCCTCGTATAGTGAATCGTTTCGCTCAAATTTACGAGCGTTAATAGCGCTTCAAAACCATAGTATTTCGTATTATATAATTACCATTTTAAACTACGACGGTATGAATAAGTTTTAGGGTACAAGTGAACAGCAGATTAGATCTAGATTACCTGTCTCTCTTTCATTTTCAATGAACGACAACATAGCTATTTGTTTTCGGCTAGCCCCAGGGCCGGATTTTCCTATAGGCTTCAGCCTAGGGCCTCAAGATCAAGAGGGGCCTAAATTCATACTACTCATAATGGAATAGCCTAGGGGCCTCTAGCTGCTTAAATCCGGCCCTGGCTAGCTCCCAAAAGGAGAAACGAAACGGAAGTTTTGGGCTCTAAGGTCTCCAGCTGAATTTGTTTTTCGCGTTTGTTTTTTTCTGCCGTGCCGCATTTTAACTTCAACACTGACTGGAAAACTTATGTTTTTTTCTACAGTAGAGGGCTTTCTCTTATCATTGTAGGCTATGCACAATGATGTCAACAACAATAAAGACTGAATCGACCCATCTATGAGCGCTTCGCTATTCAAACGTGTCTAAGAAAATGATAAGCACCAGGCATAGTTCTCGATGAATACTGTAGACGGACGTTCAAACGAGACCATCGAGAGACAGGCCAGGGCACTCAAAAGTCACCTGATCATCGGGGTCCGGGCAACAATCCATCCTTCATTGTTTCCAACAAACGGAAAACTACTGATTGTTAGAATCCAAGATGGAGACAATGAAGGATGAATTGTTGTCTGAGCCCCGATGATCATGTGACTTTTAAGTCCCCTGGCCCAACACCTCCTAGAAAGAAAGCCAAACAACTGAAACGTCATACATTGTTACATCATCATATTTCGACCATTGTTAGTCATGTTTCTACAATAATAAGCCCTAAATTTGGTCGAAATATGAAGATGTAACAATATATAACGTTTCAGTTGTTTGGCTTTCTTTGTAGGAGGTGTTACCTGTCCTGTCTCTCGTTGGCCTCGCGTTCAAACCACGGTCTCTAGATATTCATGGTCATCGAGCTTCGGCCATTTTCCATTGTTTCGAGAAGCTAAGGAAAACAGATCGCGCCAGGTGCCGCATAGATCGCACTATTCCCGACCGCAACCTGCGATAGAGATTTTCATTGAAACTGAATACGAAAGTAAAGTTTCTGTCTGGCGATAGGGTGGCACTGCAGGCGCAGTTGGGCACACAGATGAAGAGAAACAGATGGGAAACTCTACCACGTGACTGGAAATCACTACGTCATTTTTCAATACTGGTTTCGCGGCGCTAGTGTAGACACAATTTTGAAAATAATAAATAAAATAATAACGTAGTTAATGTATTAATTCTTATATAATGTTAAAACACATAAATTTGTATTCAAAAATAAAAAAATGTTTTACAAAATCGAAAAATTCTTAATTTGTCACGTGATCACTCATGTGAAGCACTCATGTTTGTATTAGCTCGCCGTTGCTCGTGTCATAGTATTAGCTCCACTCTAATAGTATGCTTGTGTTAATCAGAGACCATCAATAAGAAATCTTGGTAATACAATAATAATTTCTTTTCATCTGTGATAATCCACCTTGCATCCTAGAACCGGTTTTCAAAGTTTTTAATTAACTTGAATTAAATTTTTTAAAATTCCGATGAAAAGAACGTTAAGCAACGTTTTTATATGACGTCATATAATAATCCATTTGCGGGAGAATGACGTAATTATGATTAAACCGACAGTAGCGCCGCGAAGTCAGGAGTGTTTTTAAGGAAAATTTCATTGGTTGACTTTCGTCACGTGATCTCAGAAAAGTTTCCCTTGCGGCTATAGGGAGATTCCCCTCTGTTTCTTATTCCTCTGTGGTTGGGCAGATTGTACATGCAGCGCCACTTTTCAATAGAGTTCCCACCCTACCGGGAGCTAGAAATTTTAGCTTCATTTTAACCATTTGCCTTTTTTGAAGCCAAAATCGGGAAACTCGAATTTTAAGATTTATGTCATGAAATCCTGCCCTCTGCCGGCGGTATCAGTAGACTTTATGTTAAAAACGTGTTTGAAAATAATAAAACTTATATTATTTTAGTCCGATTTATTATTTTATTTTAAGAAATTCACAAAACTTCAAAGTTCATTTCTTAAAATAATAAATCTGCTTACAATAATATAAGTTTTATTATTATCAACAAGTTTTTAATAGAAAATCTACTGATACCGCCGGCAGATAGCAGGATTTCATGACATGATATTAAAACGCTCGTGTTTCTATGTTTTTATACCAAATGCACAGGCCTTTTACTATCTCGTAGGCCGTGATTTTAACAATGGAGCTCGATGACCATGAATATCAAATGAGGCCAGCGAGATAACAAGGCCTGGAAGCGAAAAAGTCAACTGATCATCGGGGGTCTAGCAACAATCCAACCTTCATTGTTTCCAACAAACGAAAAAACATTGATTGTTAACATCCAAAATGGAGACAATGAAGGTTGGATTGTTGCTAGACCCCGATGGTCAGGTGACTTTTCCGGTTCCAGGCCTTGTTATCTCGTAGGCCTCGATATCAAACTAATGATGTCAACAACAATAAAGAATAATGCAGTCTTTATTGTTGCTGACATCATTGCATTAAATATACATTTAAGATATTTATTTTAATAATTTTCTGTTGAAATTCTGCTGCCAAAGAAGTCCCTATAATTCCATGAGAGCTAAAAAATTATTTTCAGCTTTTTTTAATGATCAAAATAATTTTCTTAACTCTACTGAATGGCTACCAGACATAGGCGCACGATGATAAATGTGGACTTTTCCAGCCTATTCTTTAGACATTTGCCTGTGTTATCGCTGGCGAGCACTTGATCCCAAGTCCCTTGATTTTGCATTGAGTTTCCTCCTCTGGTATATATCTATCTCTATGTTTAGAAGGTGATGGTTATGCCAACACCATCTCTGCTCAAAGCCTGAGCGCGAAAATGTCGTACTTCGTTACATCACCCCAACACCTCCTAGAGGGAAGGCCTGTAGCAACACCTCCTAGAAAGAAAGCCTCACAACTGAAAAGTCATACATTGTTACATCATCATAAGTCGACCAAATTTAGGGCTTACTATAGGTAGAAATACGACCAAGAATGGTCGAATTATTATGATGTAACAATATGTGACGTTTCAGTTGTGAGGCTTTCTTTCTAGGAGGTGTTGCTTGTAGACAAAAAGTGTATACAAAGTGTTATATAAATGTTGTGTTCGTAACACTTTCATTTCGACAATCGACCTAACACTTTCAGTTAGTTGGAAATAGTGCCCTGCGATGGATCGATTTTCCGATCTACGATCGATCTTTTTTCATGTCGATCAATCTAAAGACCGATCTTTTTACTGAGCGATAGATCGAAAAAAAGATCGATCTTTCCCCTAGCTCTGGCTCAGCCAATCAGATGGACGTTTACAGTAGAAGTTAGCGGAGACAATAAATTTTTGGGGTATTAAAAAAGCAAAAACTATTTGTGTCAGATTGCCTGTCCTCCCTAAGTCACTCAACTGAGGTAGGCAAGCAGTTAAGGTTAAGTGCCCTGAAGCAAACACAAGCTAGGTTCAAGTATGTGGAAAGCAATTTACTTTATAGTGTATCAACATTGCTTGATCCCAAAGAACTTTATTGACTTTCTCACCAATATCATTAGCGACTGCAGGGAATTTTCTTATTTCCCTGTGGCTTGGAAGAAATCTATTGTGTTGAGTATCCCCAAGCAGGGACAAAATCCTGAAATTCCGGCGAGTTACCGACCTATTACCCTGCTACCCACGATGTCCAAGGTGTTGGAGAGAACGATCCTCGTCAGATTCCAAGATCACTGTCTAGCAAATGACCTTTTTCGGGAAGAGCAGTTTGGCTTTCGTGCTGCTCACTCTTGTCCGAAGCAGATATGGAGGCTCATTGAAGACCTGAGCACCCTCCTGAACCTATCCAGGTACTGTGGGGTGTTATTTCTCGATGTCAGTAAAGCTTTTGACCAAGTGTGGCATGAGGGCCTTGTCTAAAAAATGATCAGAGACGGGTTCCCTGCCGATTTGATTTTGATGGTGAAATCCTTTCTTGACGGCAGATCCTATCAAGCCAAAGTTGAAGAAGATCTTTCCACACCCCGTGTTATAAAGGCCGGTGTCCCTCAGGGTTCTCTCCTCGGGCCTGTGCTATTTAATTACTTTGTACATGATTTCCCGAAACCCGATAATTGTAATCTGTATTTTTATGCGGATGACACTGCCATTATGACATGGGCACACCAGCCGGCTCACGTTATCACTCGGCTGCAGAGCGCCTTGAAGCAGTTCGAAGACTGGTTTAACTGCTGGAAGTTGAACCTTAACGTCGGAAAGTGCAAGGCTTTGTACCTCAATAGGAAGCTCAAGCATCCCCCAGATTCTCTTGTTCTGTTCAATAAGAAACTGGACTGGGTGGACAACTACAAGTATCTGGGAGTTATCATTGACTCAAGACTCTCATGGAACCGGCATATGTCCTATGCTCTGAATAAAGCGAAGAGGGCTAAGTACAGTATCATAGCTCTCATGGGTAGCAACAGCGCCCTCAGCATTGACAACAAGCTACTTCTGTACAAATCGATTATCCGGACCATACTCCTCTATGGCATGCCTGCGTGGGCGACTATCTGTAAAAGCAGATGGAGTGAACTACAGTCATTCCAGAATGTTACCCTCAGGACCATTGCCTAGCTGGACAGAAGGACGGTGAGAAACCAATCCACCCATTTGGATTTAAACATGGCCCATATCGGAAAGTATATACAGGATCTTTTTTTGATTATGATACAGAAGATGAAATAAAAAAATACAAGGAGAAATAAGATTATCACATTTTGACATTATTCATGATGGAAAAGACTCTTTCGACGGATGCATTTGCTGATAGGAAGAGTGAGAACTCTTAGTGCAAATGTTGCAATTTCTCGAAATGCATACTCATTTCCATCATTTTTGTAATAATACAATTCAGTACAAAACTGCTGACAGTCACTCGGCACATTTTCACTAAAATATAAGGTCCGCTCTTTAGCAATTATTGATCGCCACTGAGATTCAATCATGCTAATTTCTAAACCTTCCATGTTGATCAGTTTTAGTGGCAATTCACAAAGTGGTTTTCTGCATTGACTGAGAATGAGTGCAGGAGAAAGATTTTTTATCTTTTCATACATCACAAAATTACTAGGAAATCGTTGTAGAATTTCTGCACGCAATGATCGTAAAAAGTTGAAACATCATTATGCAGCTCTTGCAAAAATTCAAATATCCTATATTGTTTAATGGCAAAAAGATAGACTCAAAATTCGAAACGTTTGTCTTCGTGGGCCCTTAGACGTTTTTTGCATACTTTTCAGTACGCATACGAAGGATAATCTGAATCAATAAAAACAAGTTTGGTCTTCAGCATAGTGGCATAGTGCATAAGATAACAGGAAAAGAAAGCTTTTATGCAACCTACCTGAACATTCTTCTAGCATAGTCCTTTTCTTTTTCCCATGATTTTCGTCACAAAATTCGCACAAAAATAATCGCCCAAATTTTAGTGGCCCAAATTTGAAATTTTAGTAGCCCAATTCAGTCGCAATCGCAAATTTGAAATTATAGTCGCAATTTGAACAAAAAAGTAGCCCAATTTGCGATAAATCGCCCAACCTGGCAACCCTGTCCAGGAGCCAAGCTCACTTTGCACGCTCGCCCAAAAAGTAAACCAGAGGAGGTACACCGAACTAGGGGAGAACCCTGATGAACCTCTTTAATCCTCCAGAGAATAAGTCCCAAGAAGGGACGAGAGTCAGATTGTAGATTGACGAATAGAGTCCCCAAAATACAGCAGTGTCTAAAGAGATCCAATAGTTGGGGAAGACGGCCTTGTTACGTCATCAAAGCAGACGTCCAGGATATAGCGGGGTCTTCGAAACCTGAGGGGATCCTCAACAACGAGTGGGTGGTCAAGGATACCATAAACCAGGGTGTTTGCATGATTCTCCATCTTGGGTAGCATGTTCTTCATAAATGTCTGGACAAAGTTGCCTATGTGGGTCTTCCCCAAATCGTCATAGATAGAGTGGTTGTTGGCAACTCTTCTGTCAAGTTGGGCAATGGACCGGAGAGCAACATTTTGGATGGTCAGGAGATCCTTACACCTAGATTTGCAAATAGAAGCCCAAGCAGGCATTCCATGAAATAAAATAGTACTAATCACAACCTTGTACATCAAGAGTTTGTTATCCACACCAAGAGCGCTGTTTCGCCCCAGAAGTGCAATCAAACAGAACCTTGCTTTCTTTGCTTTGTTGGGCGCGTATTGGACTTGGTCGTTCCAGTTTAGTTATCGACAATCGAATAGTGAAGTGTACATTTGTTAGGATGGGACGAAAGCAGCGCTTTCACAAAGCTCATCCAACCAGAATAAACTCCAAATGAAATACACCGATGTAGTCAAGAAGCTTAACCAACCCAAGCGGTCTCCCAAATTATACAAAAAAGAAAATAAGATTGACGATTGTCAGAAACGAAGTACAAAGGTGAACTTCGTTGCGTGTTATGGAACGCTAGGGGCATTCCCCGAAAGCGTATCGAGTTTCAAAACTTTCTGATAAAGCTAGAAATCGACGTTGCTGTCCTCTGTGAACGCACCTCAAATCAAGCCAAGACTTCAAGCTACCTCGCTATTGTGTGTACCGTAAGGACCGAATGGCTTCAAATGCTGCAAGATGTGCGTCTGGGGGCGCTGCGAACATCATTAAGAAGGGAATTCAACACCAAGAATTAGTATCCAAGTCTTATGCAGGTATGGAATCGGCCTCCATCATTATCAATGACGTCTCCTGTGGTGAAGTGAAGTTCTTGGCGCTCTATAATTCACCTAAACATTATCAACTCTTCAGTGGCGACGCTCCAGTCGTCCTGGATGGTGACCTAAATGCCAAACATCCAAGCTGGTACTCCAGAACGCAGAATTACAACGGCATGATTCTCTATAGGTACATACAAGGTAGAGATGATATCATCGCTGCTGGACCTGTGGAGCGACCTGTGGAGGACACCTACTACTGCGACCACTCCCCTAGTAGGGGCGTTTTGGACATCTCGCTCTTGAAGGGTTTCTTCAAGCCGTAAATATCTTCACGATTGATGACCTTTCTTCTGATCACAAGACTGTGGCGTTGAACTTTGACAATGTTGACATAAATTTCCGAGAGGAACTCGTACATCATCAAGACTGGCAGCTCTACAAAGATATTCTTAAGGACTATGGTTACCATCCCGATGTTGCTTACTGTACAGAGGACATCGATCAACTTGTTGATGACATCACCAGATGTGAATAAACCTTCTCATCGAATCCAACTCACTCCTGGAATCCAACGCCTAATTGCTGAAAGCAACAGGACTTGTAGACTATGGTACTGCCATTATGACATAGGCACACCAGCCAGCTCACATTATCACTCGGCTGCAGTACGCCTTGAAGCAGTTCGAAGACTGGTTTAACTGCTGCAATTTGAACCTTAACGTCGGAAAGTGCAAGGCTTTGTACCTCAATAGGAAGCTCAAGCGTTCCCCAGATTCAATAAGAAACTGGACTGGGTGGACAACTACAAGTATCTGGGAGTGATCATTGACTCAAGAATCTCATGGAACCGGCATATGTCCTATGCTCTGAACAAAACGAAGAGGGCTAAGTACAGTATCATAGCTCTCACGGGTCGCAACAGCGCCCTCAGCATTGGCAACAATCTACTTCTGTAGAAATCGATTATCCGGACCATACTCCTCTATGGCACGCCTGCGTGGGCGACTATCTGTAAAACCAGATGGAGTGAACTACAGTCATTCCAGAATGTTACCCTGAGGACTATTGCTCAGCTGGACAGAAGGACGGTGAAAAACCAATTCATCCACATGGATTTAAACATGGCCCATATCGGAAAGTTTATACAGGATCTCCTTTTGATTATGATGCCGAAGATGAAGACTCACGACAATAAACTTGTGAATGGAATACTGAAGAACTCATTGAATATGAACTGGCATACGAAGTAACCTAAACCGAGGCACGTTCTTGACGTCAATTTTGACGATATTAGCAACGTCTCTTTCCCGGACTACTGGAAGGTGTGATAATCTTATTTCTCCTTTTGTTTTTTATTTCGTCTGTATTTTGTTTCCAGTTTAGTTCAACAATCGACAATCGAACAGTGTAGTGTATCGGTATTCGTGTGGAACTTGAAGCATAGCTTCCATAATCTCACCCTTCATAATCATATTCCAAGGGAAATACACTGAGCTAGAAAAGAAGCCTGATGTACCCACAAGGGTCATCCAAAGTATGAAAGAAAATTGCCTCCTCTTGGTGGAGGAAAATTTGATTGACGACTGTCTAGACTAGAAGCAGACCACTAGTATTAGATAAAACACGACCTATGAAGTCCAGTAATCTGGAAATAAGACATTATCAATGTCTTCAAAATTAATATCAAGTATATGCCTTGGATCACGATATCTCTTTCTATGCATAGGATGCTTTAAAATGCCCGAGACTAGCTCGTTGCTATGATTTTCTATATTGGGCAGCATGGATTCCATGAGCCCTTGAACGTATTTGCCAATATGAGTCATGTTGAAGTCATTATAAATGGAGGAATTGCGAACAATTCTCCGATCTTTTTGCGCAATAGTCCTAAGGGTAACGTTTTGGAACGTTTGCAGTTCTTTCCACCTAGTCTTACATATTGTGGCCCAGACGGGCATACCATAGGTCAAGATAGTCCGAACAATGACCTTATAGAGTAGGAGTTTATTATCAATGTTTAGAGCACTATTCCGGCCCAGCAGAGCAATCAAGCTAAACTTGGCTCTCCTGGCCTTATTCAACGCATAAGTTGCGTGGGGAGTCCAGGTAAGTTTAGAGTCAATAACAACACCAAGATGTTTATAAGTTTCAACCCAGTCCAGTTTTTTGCCATATAGTGTTAGAGAATCTAATGATCTCTTTCTCTTCTTGGAGACAAACATCGCCTTGCATTTGTCTACATTCAATTTTAGCCTCCACTTGCTAAACCAGCTTTCACACTCCTTTAGAGCCTTCTGCAGCCGCGAGACTACTACGGCTGGTTGACGAGCACAGGTCAGTATAGCAGCGTCATCTGCGTAAAAAAAGAGCTTACATTTAGAAGGACTTGGAAAGTCTCGCATAAAATAATTGAATAATACTGGCCCCAGGACTGAACCCTGTGGGACACCAGCTTTTACTTCATACATAGGAGATAGACTATCTCCAACTCTGGCCTGAAAGAACCGGTTGGAGAGAAACGAGTGTATCAGAGTAATTATGTCTTGAGGAAATCCATCCATAATCATTTTAAAAATAAGACCATCATGCCAGACTTGGTCGAAGGCTTTGTGTACATCGAGAAAAACGACCCCACAATACATAGAGAGATTAAGGGGCTCATTGATATCCGCTGCGAGCCTCCATGTTTGGAGTTGGCAGGAATGGTTTGAGCGAAAGCCAAATTGTTCATCGCGGATGAGATCGTTGGCATCACAGTACTCAATGAATCTCTTGAGGATTGTCTTTTCCAGGATTTTGGAAATTGATGGTAACAAGCTGATGGGCCTGTAGCTAACAGGATTTGCAGTATTTTGTCCTGGCTTAGGAATGCTTAAGACAACTGATTGCTTCCAAGCATCCGGGAAGTAAGTGTTCTTCCAGCAGTCGTTAATAACTTTTGCAATATCTTGAATTGTATTTTGAGGTAAATTTTTCAAAGCACTGTTCTTAATAGAGTCTTTACCTGGAGCTTTTCTCGTTTTTAAATTTTTAATGATGCTTAGGACTTCATTTACATCAATGCTATGTTTTGGGAATTCATTGCCGTGAATATTATAGAAGCCAGTTATGCAGGATTTTACTTTCTCGGACATATCAAGTCCTATTTGCCGACCATCAGTAGGCGTGACAAACTGTTCTGAAAGTGAGCTTGCAATAAGCTGCGCTTTATCATCATCATTCGTGATGACTTTGCCATTTTGGGCTAACAGAGGTGGGATATTTATGGCTTTCTTGTTTTGCAAGGCTCGAACCATGCACCAAACAGAGTTATCGTGGGTCGACAGACTCTTAACTTTATCGCTCCACCTGTTTAGTTCGGAGCTAGATGGCTTAAATAGACTCGTGAAAACCACCGTTTCCCAGTTCAAGCAATACCCACTGGTTCATAATTGGTAGTCAATACCTAGTTGATTGGATGTCATGCAATGATATAGACTTTTAAATATCTTATATGATACTATGACACACGAATAGGATTAATCGGTTAATCTGATTAATCATGAAAGATTTTGATTCTTATTAATGTAAAACTATGTAAAAAAAAATATCGCTTTCCTGTATTTTAACATCGATTATCGGAATAATATCTATATGTCGCCCAACACTAAAAACATTCTAAGGCGGTATTATAGAGGCCAAGGTAAAGACAAAAAAGTCCTATTAATATGGGTCCAATTGTTATTTCTTTTCAAGTAGTGACGTCAGTTCCTGTCTTGTTGCCTAGCGATTCCAAACTTAGGTTTAACTTCTTCATGCTTTACAATGGCCAACTACTAGAGCTGGAGTTTCTGCAGGGACGTCTGAATGCCCAGCGTAGGGATGGGCGATTCTCAATGCATCGATTAACTACTGTATCAGTAATCGATTCATAATATTAATCTGATTTCTGAAGCAGATTAATCGATTCGAAGTCTGAATTTTGTTTAACATGTTCCAGATAAATATTTCAGTCTTCAAAACTAATTATAACGCATATATTTTGCTTACATGAAAATAAAATGTCACGCCAATCCATTCAATAATTAACAATTATTCGAAAATAAACGTTCAGAGGGCACACTAGTGGCTAATTTCGACAAGTATTTGTTTGCAATACTGTGAAGCTGAGGATTTATGGACTTCATGTTTTTCCATACAACTATTGGATCGTTGTGACGATCGCACACATTTTGGTGCAGATAATGCCGTAGTTCACTTGGCAATCTTGTATGCCCCCCCTCATAAACCACTTCCAAAACTGGTAGTAGCTTCATCCTCTCGCCTTACCGTTGAATTTGTTCCCCGCAACTCTGAAGTAATATGTGAAATGGCATCACCGACAGCTTTTGCGTGCTGGAAATGGAGACGCTTGTATCGTTGGTCCAGTAATGTGGCAACGGCTAAATTCTTTATAAATTCTACTTGGTCAAATCGTTTCTTCAACTCATCACTTAGTGTTAGTTGTTTCTTTAGAGCAATTGCGTATGGTTGGCTCAATACAGTTTTTCCTAACTTCCAATTAAGGCAACTGACAATAGGAATGATAGAGCTTGCAGTATATTTTTCTCCACTCATTTCTCTACTGACTTACTCAAAAGGTTCTAATACTGTGATGAATTCTTTAAGGCATTCAATTTCTGCTCTCGAATGCCTTGCTCTGCTGTTGGAGAATTTGGCATGTCAAACAATACTGAACTTACCCAAACTGCAAGACTGAGGAATCGTTCAATTATGTAGTATGTTGAATTCCATCTCATGGCTACATCTAGTATGAGCATCAAAAGGCTGAATGTTTAAAAATGTGCCAATACCTTTTACTTTTGAAATCAGTTCTGAAACTTCGTCAACTTTTTCAATTGATTGTATGTGCAAAGCAAGGAAAGTGGCATTTGTTACCAAACAACATCGAAACAGCACTTTTGATGTTAATTGCATTATTAGTAACAACTGTCTGCACACCATTAATTGATATATTCCAATCCTAACATATTTTGTTTAGAATTTCCTCCAAATACTCTTCTGTGTGTCTGTTTGATAATGCTTCCACTCAAATCACTGCTGAGTGAAGTATATAATGAACCAGAAAGCTAAATGTTATTCATCACAAATGGCCAGACATCAGTCGTCAGGCAAAACTTCTCAGCACAGAATCGATTATTTGTCGATGCATCGCCCATCCCTAGCCCAGAGATATGGCGATTTCCTGAAAAACAGACTGCATGAACTCTTGCAATCCGCCAACAGATTTGGTTCCAAATACTCCAAACACTATAAAAAAGGCTGGGAAAAGACTGAAAACAATTTGCTAAATGGCTTTGAAGTTACAAAAAATGTGTTAAATAAATTCAACCAGAGTATGTGTAAAAATTTGAAGAGCTGAATGATGCAGCAGTGTCACAAGAAGTAATGTTCAATTTCTTTAAGAAAAAATAAAAAATTTAAACTCTTAATTGTGCAATTTCCTTAATAAATAAGTACGCCAATTTATCGATAACAATAAATATCTAAAATTTGGGCTACTTTTGGACACATCTGGGGTCGGATTGAAAATCTGGCAACGCTGGTTATCATATGAACTCTTGGAGTGCCGATCTAAAACTCCAGCCTAAAAAAAAGTGCTACAAGGTAGGGAAAAACGGGGCACGCAAAACACAAAATCCCCGCTGGACATAAGACCCACGAGCAAGAACCCCGCCACCATTGGTGAAAAACTCCAACCCCCAACGGAGAAAATTCTATTCTAAAATTTACCTCTGATTTTTTTTATAATTTCCAGAACATTTAAAAATTAATGTCCATTTGTAAAAACTTCTAACTATCGATAGACTATCGGTTATCCAAACTACCGATACTTGTCCAATCGATAGCAAATGCCTAACTATAGTATCGATAAACTATCACCATCATCCCTTCACTACCTTGTAC
>JAHWFO010030779.1:0-11213 GCA_023313115.1 Rhysida immarginata | reverse complement strand
GTACAAGGTAGTGAAGGGATGATGGTGATAGTTTATCGATACTATAGATAGGCATTTGCTATCGATTGGACACGTATCGGTAGTTTGGATAACCGATAGTCTATCGATAGTTAGAATATTTACAAATGGACATTAATTTTTAAATGATCTGCAAATTATAAAAAAAAATCAGAGGACTATTTTAGAATAGAATTTTCTCCGATGGTGGTTGGAGTTTTTCACCAATGGTGGAGGGGATTCTTGTTCGTGGGTTTTATGTCCAGCGGGGGTTTTGTGCTTTGTTCTGTGCCTCGTTTTTTTTAGGCTGGAGGTTTAGATCGGCACTCCAAGAGTCCATATGATAACCAGCGTTTCAGGATAAGGTCGCGAATCCGACCCCTGATGTGTCCAAAAGTAGCCCAAATTTTCAATATCTATTGTTATCGATAAATTGGCGTACTTTAGTTGGCACAAATAACTTGTACGTATTTATGAAGGAAAATGCACAATTATAAGTTTAGATTTTTTATTAAATATTTTTTCTATTTACATTTTTTCTAGACATTAATTCTAGAAAATTTTTTTCTTCAAATTTTTTACACCTCTGCTCTTCAAATTTTTCTACACTTACTCTGGTTAAATTTATTTAACACGTTTTTTGTAACTTCAAAGCCAGTTAGCAAATTGTTTCCTTTTCTTTTCCCAGTCTTTTTTATGGCGTTTGGAGTATTTGGGACCACATCTGTTGGCGGGTTCATGCAGTCTGGAAATCGCCCATTAATCGATTATTTTATTTTATTTTATTATTTTATTAATAATCGATTCTGCTATTGTGAAAAAGAGCTCTCTGTGCTGAATAAGTAAAAATAAATAAAAATAATCATATTACATCTACGAAATGTCAATATCATGCTGCGGCTTCGAATCCGAAATGGTGTTTAGGTGAAAAATGTAGTGCTAATAATTGGTAAGAAATAATGTACCAATAATTACATGTATACCGTGAAATCCTGTTGCTATGAAGAATGTAGACCCAAATGCTGAGTCTGAAATGGTAAAAGATGCTTCTTTGTACTCGAAAGCTTGTAGGGCTGTAAAGTACACCCTACACCCCTAGTAGAATTGTAATTTATTAGGGCTTGCTTAGCTTGCGTGTAATTACCTTCCATTAGGCTATGGTGTGCTCAAGTTATTGACACTCCTGATGATAATAAAATAGCTGTGTTTAGTAGTGGAATTTGAAATGGATTAAATGGTGTTACTCCTGTAGGTGGTCAAGTTGATCCAATTTCTATTGTGGGTGATAATCTTCTGTGAAAAAATGCCCAAAAAAAAGAACTTCGGAAGTAATAAATAGGATTATTCCTCAGCGTAATCCTGTGACTACTAAGTTTGTATGGTGACCCTGAAATGTACCTTCTCGTGAGACATCTCGTCATCATTGAATTATTGTGATGATTAAAACTATATTTCCTAAAAATAGTATTATAGGGGAGGCCTTGTGAAATATATATACTATACCGTAGGTTGAAATGAGTGCACCTATTGCTCTTGCAACTGGTCAAGGTCTTTGATCTACAATATGAAATGGATGATTTGTCATAAGTTACTTCTCTTGAGTAAAGTACAGATAAAATTGTGAATACATATGATTGAATAATAGCCACTGCTGCTTCTAGTAGAAGTAATATAATTTGAGATGAAATTAACAAGATTAGAATTAGTCTTTGTGAGTTAGGTCCTTGGTTCCCTAATAAGGTTAATAGAAGGTGTCCTGCGATCATGTTAGCTGCTAATCGAATTGATAGTGTGATTGGGCGGATAATATTACTGATGGTTTCAATCAAAACCATAAATGGCATCAAATATGAGGGTGTGCCTTGGGGGACTAAATGTGCAAATATATGGTTACATTTATTAATTCATCCAAATAATATAAAAGAAATTCACAATGGAAGGGCTATTGTTAGGGTTAACAGTATATGTGCTGTACTAGTGAATGTGTATGAAGTTAATCCTATTAGACTCTTAATTATGATAAATATTATAATTGATACAAATATTACAGTAGGAATTTTAGATTTTAGGTGTGTTTTTATTTCTGCTCTTAGAGTGCTCTATTATATTATTGTGGAATATAATAGAGATTCGTGAAGGGGTGTTTCAATAATTAACAATGAAAATGAATAGTGATGATCTCATTCAGTTTAATTTTATATTAAATAGAGATGATGTGGGGTCGAATACAGAAAATAAATTAGTTATCATTTTAAATTTATATTAAAAGTTTCAATGTTTTCTTGTTTTTTAGGAATATTGTTGGTTATTGAAGGATAAATAATGGTTATAATAATTATAATTAGTATTGTAAATAATAAATATATTAATATTCAAGATATTGGAGCTATTTGAGGTATATACTATTGTTAATTTAATTTGACATATTAATATTATATTTTAACTAATTTCGTCTATAGAAGTAAATATAGAAGTAAGCCATCTGTTGACATAGTTTTAATTCAGCTTAAAAAAGTGTTTAAGGGTACTCTTTCTAGTGTAATGGGTATAAATCTGTGATTAGCTCCACAAATTTCTGAGCATTGGCCGAAGAATAGGCCAGATCGGTTGACGTAGAATGATATTTGATTTAAACGTCCTGGTACAGCGTCTGCTTTAACTCCTAAAGCTGGTACGGTTCATGAGTGAATAACATCTGCTGCTGTAATTAAAATTCGAATTTGGGTGTTTATAGGAACAACTGTTCGGTTATCTACGTCTAATAATCGAAATGTATTTAATGGTATTTCTGATTGAATTATTATATATGAGTCAAATTGTACATCTGAAAATTCTGAATATTCATAAGATCAATATCATTGATGCCCAATTGTTTTGATTGTTATATTAGGACTACTGGCTTCATCAATTAAATATAGTAGACGTAGAGATGGGAGTGCAATAAAAATAGTGTGATGGCTGGCAAAATTGTTCATACTGTTTCGATTTCTTGACTTTCATATATAAATCGATTTGGAAATGAGCTGAATAGGAGTGATGTTATTATGTATAATACTAATACTGTGATAAGGATAATGATAATTATCGTATGATCATGGAAGAAGATTAGTTGTTCTATGAGGGGGTGATGCTCTATCTTGAAATAAAATATGGTTTCATGTTGCCATTAGTTATAAAGTTTTGCTAGTTGGTTATATGTATGATCAGCTGGTGGAAGATTGTGATTTCATTCTACTGAGGATGGAAGGTTTAATGAAAACACTAATTTTCGGTGGGATGCTAGTGCTTCTCATAGGATAAAAATTAATATTAAAACAGCAACGAATGAAATTGTTGATCCGATTGATGAAATAATATTTCATGTTGTGTATGCATCTGGATAGTCGGAATAACGTCGTGGCATTCTTCTTAATCCTAGAAAGTGTTGTGGGAAGAATGTTAAATTTACTCCTAAGAATATAGTAAAAAATTGGATTTTTAGTATTTTTTTATTTATTGTAACTCCTAAAAATAGTGGAAATCAATGGATAATTCCGGCTAGAATGGCAAATACGGCTCCTATTGATAGTACGTAGTGGAAATGTGCTACTATATAGTGAGTATCGTGTAGCATAATATCAATTGAAGAATTAGCTAGGATAATTCCTGTTAAGCCCTCCACAGTGAATAGGAAGACGAATACTAGGACTCAAAGTAGGGGTGCTTCGAATGCTAGTTGAGCACCATGTAGTCTTGCTAGTCAGCTGAAGATTTTGATACCTGTGGGAACTGCAATAATTATTGTTGCTGCTGTAAAATATACTCAACTATCAACGTCTATTCCTACTGTAAATATGTGATGAGCTCATACAACAAATCCTAAAATTCCAATTGCAGCTATTGCGTAAATCATTCCTAATGTTACAAACGGCTCCTTTTTACCAGACTGTTGTCTAATGATGTGGGATACAATACCAAATCCTGGTAAGATTAGAATATAAACTTCTGGGTGTCCAAAAATCAAAATAAGTGTTAGTATAGAATAGGGTCACCTCCTCCTGCTGGGTCGAAAAATCTTGTGTTAAAGTTTCGATCTGTTAGAAGTGTTGTGATGGCTCCAGCTAAGACTGGTAAGGATAACAATAGAAGAATAGCTGTGATTTTTACTGCTCATACAAATAAAGGGATACGCTCCATTACTATACCGGCTGTACGTATATTGATGACTGTAGTAATAAAATTAATAGCCCCAAGAATTGAAGAAGCCCCTGCTAAATGGAGAGAAAAATAGTTATATCTACTGATGGTCCAGCGTGTGAAATATTGCTTGCTAGAGGGGGATACACTGTTCATCCTGTACCTGCTCCGGCTTCTACAGCTGCTGATCTTAAAAGTAATATAAGTGATGGAGGTAATAGTCAGAAACTTAGATTATTTATACGTGGAAATGCTATGTCTGGGGCACCGAGTATCAATGGTAGTAATCAATTACCAAATCCTCCTATTATGATAGGTATTACTATGAAGAAGATTATGATAAAAGCATGAGCAGTAACTACTATATTATATGTTTCGTCATCTCCAATTATTCTTCTTGGTTGTCTCAATTCGAGTCGGATTAACAATCTTAATACTGTTCCTACCATTGAAGATCAGGCCCCAAAAATTAAATATATAGTTCCAATATCTTTGTGTTTTGTAGAAAATAATCATCGCGGTAAGAAAGTTTTAAAATGTTAGATTGTAAATCTAAAGTGTAATAATTTCTCTGGTTCTTCAGTTTTTGGAATATTAAATTGCAAATTTAAAGGTAGATAAGAACTTAAATAATAATTGTAGCTTTGAAGGCTAAGAGTTTTGATTAACTTAAAGTGTTATATTAATATTAATATAAAGGGTATACCTAAAACTGAGGGAGTTAAAAGCATGATTCTTGTTTTGTTATATTTATTAAAATTGTATAGTCCTGGAGATTCTGTGAGTATAAATGAATAATATGATACTCGTAAGTAGTAATATAGTGTGATTAGTGAGGCTACAATTAAGAATGTTGTTGTAATAATGTAATTTGATTTTGCTAATATTAGAATTACTTGTCATTTTGGTAAAAATCCTAATATTGGAGGGAGTTCTCCTAAGGATATTAGATTTAAAAATAGTAAGAAATCTGTTATTTTATTTTTTGCTGAAGTTAATAATTGGGGTGTATATATAATCTTATTAATACCAAGATATAATATGATTGTGAATGAGATTAAAATCGACAATCGAACAGTGTAGTGAAAAAGAAAGACGCGAGTGGTCTAGGAGCCAAGCTCACTTTGCACGCTCGCCCAAAAAGTAAACCAGAGGAAGTACACTGAACTGGGAGAGAAGCCTGATGAACCTCTTTAGTCCTCCAGAGAATGAGTCCCGAGAAGGGACGAGTCAGATTGTGGATTGGCGAATAGAGTCCCCAAATATCAGCAGGATCTAGAAGATCCAATAGTTGGGGAAGACGGCCTTGTTAACGTCGTCAAAGCAGACATCCAGGACATGGCGGGGTCTTCGAAACCTGAGGGGAACCTTAACAGCGAGTGGGTGGTCCAGGATACCAGAAACCAGGGTGTTTTCATGATTCTCCATCTTGGGTAGCAGGTTCTTCATAAGAGTCTGGACAAAGGTGCCTATGTGGGTCATCCCCAGATCCTCATAGATAGAGTGGTTGTTGGCAACTCTTCTGTCAAGTTGGGCAATGGACCGGAGAGCAACATTTTGGAAGGTCTGGAGATCCTTCCACCTAGATTTGCAAATAGAAACCCAAGCAGGCATTCCATGAAGTAAGATAGTACGAATCACAACCTTGTATATCAAGAGTTTGTTATCCACACCAAGAGCGCTGTTTCGCCCCAGAAGTGCAATCAAACTGAACCTCGCTTTCTTTGCTTTGTTGAGCGCGTATTGGACTCGGTCGTTCCAATTTAGTTTGGAGTCGATCATGACACCAAGATATTTGTAGCTTTTTACCCACTCAAGTTTCTTGCCAAATAAGAAGAGAGGCTTTGGAGGGTTTTTGCATTTGCAAGTGCTAAACATGACCTTGCATTTTTTGACATTCAGCTTTAATCGCCACTTTGTGAACCAGCTCTCGCACTGATGTAAAGCTTTTTGTAGTCGAGTGATGACATGTGCTGGGTTTCGTGCCCAGGTCATGATGGACCCGTCGTCAGCAAATAAGTAAAGATTACACTTTGTAAACTTGGGAAAGTCATGGATAAAGAAGTTGAATAATGCTGGCCCCAAGACAGAGCCTTGGGGTACACCAGCATTAACATCGCAGGGTTCAGACAAGCAGTCCCCAACCTTAATACGAAAAGTCCTCTTTGACAGGAAGGAGCGAACCAGAGCAATTAGATCGTCAGGGAACCCGTAGTAAATCATTTTGTAAATGAGCCCATCATGCCAGACTTGATCAAAGGCCTTTTGGACATCGAGGACAATGAGGCCACCAAACATAGAGAGGTTGAGAGGATCGTTTAAATCAGCAACGAGCCTCCATAACTGAAGCTGACAAGAGTGGCCTGGACGGAAGCCAAATTGCTCACTACGAATGAGGTTGTTTGCCTCGCAGTACTCGTTGAACCTCTTGAGTATAGTGCGCTCAAGGTGTGGATAACATGGGCAACAAGCTAATGGGCCTATAACTTGTGGGAAGAGCAGGATCCAGTCCAAGTTTAGGAATGGTGATGATGACGGAGTCCTTCCAGGCACTAGGGAAATGGCCGCTAAGCCAGCAGTCATTCATGACCTTGGTGATGATGCAGATAACACTGGGAGGCAAATTCTTGAGAGCACTGTTGGTAATGGTGTCGATGCCGGCTGCCTGAGATTAAAATATAGGTTAGTAAATATAAAACAAAAATTTGTTCATCAGTTATTATTGCTGCTATTATTCATCCTACATGTCCAATAGATGAATACGCTATTATTTTTCGTAATCTTGTTTGATTATAGCCTCCTATTGCTCCAATAAAAGCTGATAGTAACATGGGCCCTATTAATAATTTATCAGATATATTTAGAATTAGAAACAATGGTGCAATTTTTTGTCAGGTGATTAGAATTAAGCAGTTTATTCAATTAGAATTATCTATAATTGATGGTAACCAAAAATGGAGAGGGGCAGCTCCTAATTTTATTAAAAGTGCTGCTAATAGAATGATTTGTGGCAAATTTAAATATGATCACACGTACGGTATCGAAGATATTAACACCCCTATTAACAATATTGAGTTATGAAATATTTTATTGGTGTGTCATTTTTAGAATTGAAAGCCAAAATAGGAATTATTGATATCAAATTCAACTCTAGGCCTATTCAAATTGTAAATGATATAGAGGATATCAAAGCGACTGATGTCCCTGCGATAAGAGTGAGGGTAAATGTTAATATAATAAATATCTTAGAAGGATTGAACCTATGAGTGGGGTATGAACCCAATAGCTTTAAAGTTAGCTTATCCTAGTATGATATAGTGTAAGGGGCATGCAAGATTTTGAATCCTGAGGATTAGTTCGACTCTAAATATTGTAACAAAAGTATAAAATACATAAATTATTTTATCGAAATAATCCTTTAATCAGGCATTTTGTTTTCCAAAAGTTTCAATATATGAAAGTTTGAATGTAAGAAATTTTTACATTGTCGATTAAATTGTCTGATTCCAAATAATGTAGACCCAAATGCTGAGTCTGAAATGGTAAAAGATGCTTCTTTGTACTCGAAAGCTTGTAGGTCACGAAAGAGTTTCCAATCCCGCCTTATAGGAAGCCGATTCAGGGGGTCTAGGCTGAACTCATCGACAAGCTGTTGATCTCGACAAAATCTAACTGTCGATAAGTGATATATTACACATTTATACACAAGTTTACACACGTATGGCTAAATGATATACAATGATATACACAAGTTTACAAACATTTACACATAATTTTACACATTTATCCATGTATACACATAAATACATACATAAACACATACCTGTAGACACAGCATATTATTTTTTCACAGTTCAAGTTTCGTAGCACAAGAGAGTGCTTCATGTATGTAAATATTTTTAAACAAGTTTTTGTTAATATTTTTAGAAAATGTGTATTCTTGAGCTACGTGTATTTAGCCTGCAGGCCGGAAACGAAGGAAAAAAGATTTTAATAAGAAATCTGTTGCTAAATTCTGAAATAACAATCGCCAAGCGCATAGTCGACTGCTCTTGAATTGTAGACAAGAATATGCATAGTCGACTGCTCTTAAGGCAGTTGTCGATGGTCAAAGTCTACACTAGAAAATCGACGGTGTAGAGTCTGTACACTGTAGACTCTGTAGACAAGTAGACAAGTCTACACTGTAGACTCTGTAGACACTATAGACAAGTCGTGTTCATGCTAGCTCGAATTGACAAATGCGTCATTAACCACGTGACCATCGACACTTGTCGACAGTCGACTGCTTGTCGATGAGCTCAGCCTAGACCCCAAGGATGTCCATAATTAAGCCATCAAATTCGACAATCGACAACGTTTCTCTTAAAAAATTGAAAAATTAAAAGAAATTAAAAAAAAAATTTTTTTAACTCATAATCCAATTTCTTCAAATATTTCAACAACAGTAAGCAATTCATTTTCTTTACCATCTTCTTGATCTTTGTTGTTTTTACTTGCATATATTGTTGAGTCAAAACGGGATAACATAGTTTCTGAAGAAATAAATTCATTGCAACATTTTTTATCACAGTTTTATGAATCTTAATAATCATTATAGACACAAGTGAAGTGAGACTCATACGATTTTTTAGTCTTGTTTTAACACATGTCATTACAGAAAATACCCTTTCTACTGTAGCATTAATTAAGTTCCATATTGTTTTATCTTACCTTTGAACTCCTTTTCATTTTCCCAGTCTTTCTGATACTTTTTTGGATATTTTGTCCATTTTCCCATTTTTAAATATTTCTTCTGTCAATATCGTCTGTTTTGCTTGTGGTTGTCTATCGTTGGTGCAGTACGAGTATGGTGCTAAACTAATTATAATATAAGCTATTCATGATCATGATCACCTATATATAATGTATAGTAGTTTGTTTTGTTTGATCACATATTGGCGGCATATGACAATATTACAGTAGTATTTTGTTATATGTGGACTTGGATAATATAATATGACGTCAGCCCGTAGCCAACGAGAAAAACAGGCCCCGGCGCGGAAAAGTCACCTGATCATAGTAGTCCGGCCAACAATTCAACGTTCATTCTTTCCAACAAACGAAAAAATATCTATTGTTAAAATCCAAGATGAAAACAATGAGGGTTACATTGTTACTCGGACTAGTATGGTCAGATGACTTTTCCGCGCCGAGGACTGTCTATCTCATTGACTACGCGTCAGCTTGTATATTGAATTCCATCTCCTTTAAAACATCCTTATTAACACCTTTTCCACATTTATGCAGCTCTTGTAAAAATTCAAATTAGTGATGGGCAATACCAAGTTTATTCGAAACTAGTATTCGATACCTGCCATGCATCACTACCAACTGCACCTGAATGTCGGTTTTCAGAATTTGATGCTCGGAACTTAAGTAGCATATGATGCGAACTCCAAAAATTATATGAGGAAGGTTCAGTGTAACCTTCCACCTCCGCAACTACTTCCTGTGTGCTTGTGCACGCTAAGCGTTTCACACAATCACTAATGTATTTCATGTGTTTTACTCTGTCGGATCCGTTAATGTGGATTCCTTTAAATCGTGGATCCAGGAGAGTTGGTACAGCCCACAGTTTTTTGGTGTTAAGAGCCAAAAATTAATTAGAATTTTTTCATGACGTTTGTCTTCAATTCAATGCCGGTGTTCGTTAACGGCACGATACTCTCCATGCTATTACGTAGACAATAAAATAAAGGAATCACCTTGCTTGCTGTTAGGTATTTATCCCCAGACAGTTGCTTGGTCACGTAATGTAATGGACCAAGAACTTTGACACAGTCTTCCAATATCTGGAGGCTGTCACCTTGCGGAATGTCGGGGTGTGCTCTCATGCCAGCACATGCTCGAACAACAGATGTACATGTTGCATCAGTTTGTACACGTCTGGTTCACCATCTTGCTCGTGGCGTAGATTGTCTGCTGCTTCTACACTTTGCTTAAAATACGTTACTACAGCTTTCACACCTTCAATGTAAGAATGTATTGGTATCTTTTATAGCATCAGATCCAGCCAAATGCATCATATGGGCCGTGCATGGGAGATGTTTTTGCATGCCAAAACCAAGTTCAATTGCTTTCCTTATATTCGCCCCACTATCAGATACACAGGCAACTATCTTAACTTTTGCAATGCCCCATTCTTTTAACACTTCACCAATTTCTTTAACTAGATGTTCTGCTCTATGGCTAATATTGAGAGGTCATTACACTAAGATTAATTGATCTAATACTGACGTCCTCAATGTCGTGTAATATTACACCAAGATATGACTGTGCGTTGTTTGTGTCCGTCCAAATATCCATGGTCATGGTCATATTATCTACACCAGAAAGCTGATGTTTCACTTGCTTCTTCAGCATCTCGTACCTGTCTTGCAGTAATGTTGTAACCTTCTTTCTTGACGGAATGGTAACTCAACCCAGTAAAGAGTGAATGGAATCCATCACTCTCAACTATATCAAGTGGTATTAAATCATGCGTGATGAAGTATAAGAGCTGTTTTTCAAATTTCTTCCTTTGTAGATCCTTTGCTGTAATGTAATAGATCAAGTAAGTGAAGTAGTACTTATGTAGGTTGCAATAATCAAAAATTTACTGTTTTTTTGCAAGTTTGCATCTTCATTGGCTGTTCTTGGTATCGAATACGAAAATTCCCACAGTATCGAATATTATAAATGCCCAATACTCGATACCAAAGTATCGCCCATCACTAATTCAAATCCTAAATCTACTTTGTTTAATGGCAAAAAGATTGATTCAAAATTTGAAACGTTCGTTTCTAACGAGACATGATTCTTTTTAATAACGATAAGGCCAAGAGTTTCAAACTTACCCAAACGGCAAGACTGAGGAATCGTCACATCTTGGCCTTGTACATTCAACTTTTCAAATTCATAATTTAAACGCAATACACATTAAAAAACAAACAAATAAAAAACAATGGCACACGATAATCTCTCTCCCCACCAGTTAAGGCCCTGAAAAGGGCCGTTTC
>JAHWFO010030772.1:0-10334 GCA_023313115.1 Rhysida immarginata | reverse complement strand
GCCCCTCAGCACATTTATTACAACGAGGATCTTCCGTGCAGCCCATGTATACGTGTCCGAAGCGCAGGCAGTTGTAACACTGTAGTGGCTTCTTGTTCCCTCGAAAGGCCTCCACTAAAACTGCCAGCGGCCCAATACGTGTTATGTTTTTCAATGACTGGTTCTGTTCGGTGTTCGGTGCTAGAACCAAAACCATCGGCATATCAATGGATCCTTTGGCTTTCCTCAATCGAATAACTTTTTCCGGGAAGTAGTTGGCTCTTTTTAAGTCTTCTTGGAAGTCATCGAGGTGATACGTAACATCCACATTACAAATTACGTATTTCAAGACCTTCTCCGACTTCAGTTGATGATGCTGAATTTTTAAAATATTATCAGACTTGATTCCAGAGAATAACCTTTTGTGTGTTTCTTCATCTTCACATTTAACCTTGACGGTTTCAGCTCTGCCCGTATGAAAGGTGATCTTTTCCACTGGAACATGCTTCTCGAGCTCAGTTAAAATCGCCTTAAACAGGACGCCATGAGTCCGCACGATAATTGGCGGTACATACCTCTTCGTGATCCTATGGTCTGTATTAGCCGAGCGACCTTGTACATTCTTCGGATACCTCATTCTACTCGCGCTGACGACTTCTTCGTTAACTCTAGAGACGGTCTTTAGGTTATCGATCCTCGTGCCTTTTCTGAATTTTTTATTAGCAACACCAATCCAGGGACTGCTATACACTTCTTCATCGGTTCCATCAGAGTGACTTCTCTTATAGCCACCGTTTGTCGAGCAGTCACTATTTTCAATTATATCCATAGACTCTAAACTTTTAGCACAGGCAATATTATAAAAAACGTTACTTACCTTGCTATTATAAACAGGTGTATCTTCCTTGGAGTTACCTGTCTTCGGAGTCCCGGAGCATTTCCCAAAGGCTTCCTTCAGTTCGCTTATGTTTTCAATGACATCTCTACGAGAGTCCTTGATTTTCTTGTTGATACCTTCGAACTTCTCTTCAAAACCTTTATGTAGGGATTCGACTTTTTCTTCCAGTGTCCTATACTTAGCATTTATTTCATCCCGGAGAGCTTCTAACATTTCGTTGAACACTAGGTCAAAAGCAGCAAACCTAGCGTCCAAGCAGGCATCCCAGTAGGCCTTTTCGCAGGACACAGTTTTACCATCTGCCACTAGCAATGGCATTTTAGCTGACTCCAACGTGGTTAATTTGGACGAAGCCATCATAATCCTAAAAAATAATTGTAAAGAACCAGGGGGGGGAGTGACCTCGCAGCTAGGTGTGTGCTACAGAAGCCGTCTTAAGAAGGACGCACCTAGCTTTAAGGAAACAGGAAAACAAGTCAGGTTTGCGAGAAAGTTAATTCTATGCCAGGGACCCATTCGTGAATGATTAGAATAATAATAGATGATATGAAAAGTCTACAGCTGGGTTTGCGAGGAAATTTATCCCAACGCCAGGTACCCAGAAGGATAATGAGCGTCTTGATGTACTGGTTTACGAGAAAATTAATTCCAACGCCAGGGACCAGCACATAAGACGTAACAGAAGGTGAATATCGCCCTGAAAAGGACGCACGGTGAGATGAGAGTAATGAAATGATACCTGAAAAGAGAGTAGAGGTGATACCTTGAAGAGCTAGTCCTGTGTCCTGTCCTTGCTTTCCTCTGTGAAACTCACCTCAAACCAAGCCAAGACTTCAAGCTACCTGGCTATTGTGTGTACCGTAAGGATCGAATGGCTTCAAATGCTGCAAGATGTGCGTCTGGGGGCGCTGCGATCATCATTAAGAAGGAAATTCAACACCAAGAATTAGTATCCAAGTCTTATGCAGGTATGGAATTGGCCTCTATCATTATTAATGAAGTCCCCTGTGGTGAAGTGAAGTTCGTGGCGCTCTACAATTCACCTAAACATTATCTTGACAGTTGCGAGCTTGATGAGCTCTTCAGTGGTGACACTCCAGTCGTCCTGGCTGGTGACCTAAATGCCAAACATCCAAGCTGGAACTCCAGAACGCAGAATTACAACGGCATGATTCTCTATAGGTACATACAAGGTAGAGATGATATCATCGCTGCTGGACCTGTGAAAGACACCTACTACAGCGACCACTCCCCTAGTAGTGAAGTTTTGGACATCTCGCTCTTGAAGGGTTTCTTCAAACCATACAATATCTTCACGATTGATGACCTTTCTTCTGATCACAAGCCTGTGACGTTGAACTTTGACAATGTTGACATACATTTCCGAGAGGAACACGTATATCATCAAGACTGGAAGCTCTACAAAGATATTCTTAAGGATTATGGCTACCATCCCGACGTTGCTTACTGTACAGAGGACATCGACCAACTTGTTGATGACATCACCAGATGTATTAACTGTGCCATAGAAGCTAGTAAGTATCCATCAGAGAATAAACCTTCTCATCGAATCCAACTCCTGGAATCCAACACCTAATTGCTGAAAGAAACAGGACCCGTAGACTATGGTAACGCTATCGTGAACCTTGGCTCAAAACCAAGTACAACAGGTTAGTGCGAAGATTTCAAGAGGAGATAAAAGAGCTTCGCGACGCTAGATGGAATGAAAAACTTAAAAGCTTGTCGGCTCGCGACAATTCCATTTGAAGTATGGTCAGAGCTTTACAGAAGAAGAAGAATGTTACGCTTCCTCCTCTCCGTACACCACAAGGTGACTATGTGCAAACTGATCACGACAAGGCCCAAGTCATTGTAGATTCACTGGAAATGCAGTTTGTTACTCCTACCAACGATAAGCCCGAGAGCCAAATCATGTCTCAGCGTGTGAAAGAAGGTATTGTCAACTTTGATGAACTCTCGCAGCATTTAACGAAGAACAGCATCGAGGCTGGAGAGGTCGCCACCATCATAAGTAAACTGAAACAGAAGAAGGCTCCAGGAAGAGACAAGGTGAGTAATAACGGCCTTATAAATCTCCAGAAGAACTTTATTGACTATCTCACTAATATCATTAACGTCTGCTGGAAATTTTCTTAATTCCCTGTGGCTTGGAAGCAATCTATTGTGTTGAGTATCCCTAAGCAGGGGCAAAATCCTGCGATTCCGGAGAGTTACCGACCTATTAGCCTGCTACCCACGATGTCCAAAGTGTTGGAGAAAACGATTCTGGTCAGATTCCAAGACCACTGTCTAGCAAATGACATTTTTCGGGAAGAGCAGTTTGGCTTTCGTGCTGCCCACTCTTGTCCGATGCAGATATGGAGGCTTGTTGAAGACCTGAGCTCCCCCCTGAACCTCTCCAGGTACTGTGGGGTGTTATTTCTTGATGTCAGAAAAGCTTTTGACCAGGAGCGGCATGAGGGCCTTGTCTACAAAATGATCAGAGAGGGTATCTTACTCATAGATAGTATCCTACTCTTAGCTGGTATAGATTGGAGAAGTAATGTTAATTGAAGGCACATTCTCTTAAGGTCAGCGGTTTTCATATATCCTATTCTTTACGGCTGTTTTTTCTACAGATCTTATTCTGGAAAAGCTATTTTCAGGGCTAGCAGTCTGACTATTCTTTACTTGATATTTTAAATTTTATCATAATCCCAGACTCAGACAAAGCGTTAAGTGGCATTGCAAGCCAAAAAACAAGTGATGGTAAATATACTTATGGCGAGATATATAAAGATGCCTGTAAAGATTACAGATTCGAAGCTTTTGATGCTATAATTAAGGATAAGCTAGAGGTTTTGCACCAAGAAATGTGCACTAAATTTGATAATTTACAAGGAAAAGTCGAGTCACTAAAAGGGAACATAAGTGAAATCCACGAAAAAATTGCTAATATGAATGCTGAAATATCTGCAGCACGTAATGAAGCCAACAAGAATTTTAATAAGTTGGAGCAGTTCCACAAAAATCAATTCTCTGCTCTGTCAATGAAAGGTAATCAGCCTACAGGTGAAACTTCTGACTACCTTAGAGACTGTTGTGAAATAGAGAGTGTGAATCCTTAGCCTATGGAAGTTATCCCCTCCGGCTTAGGGAGTAATGATAAAGATGGCATAGACCCGATTAGTACCAATCGCAAACGGCTATACAATGATACGGATAAATGGACACCTGCAAAATCCAAAAAGGCTAAAAAAGCGTTAAAAATTGACAACATCAAGGATGTTGTTGATATAAATGATACAATCGCTGTTGCTATTCGAGAAAGCAAGTCCGAACAGTGAAAAAATGTTGAAAAGCCAAATACCAAGAGCAGCTCCTATATTCCGCCAATCATATTACGTACTCACGGTCAGCCAATCAAGCAAATCCTGGGCGAAATTCAAAAGCATGTGGCGCTTAACCAAATTACTCTTCTCTAGTAGACGTGAAACGGCCTGATCATCTCGTTCTTACTCCAGCAATCAAGTATCTAATAAATCAAATAAAAAGGGTAAGGAGGCAATGGCACCGAACACGAGAGCCTTGGCTTAAAACCAAATATAACCGACTTACGAGAAGAGTGCATGAGGAAGTAAATAAACTTCGTAACGATAGATGGAATGAGAAGGTGAAGAGTTTGTAAACCCAGGACAATTCTATATGGTGCATGATTCGAGCCTTAAAAAACAAAAAGGCCATGAACAATCCACCGCTTTTAGACACTAACGGACATTTCATAACTAATGACCAAGACAAAGCACAGCTTATTGCGAATTCACTTAAACAACAATTTGTGACTCCAAAAGGATGATCGTCCAAAAGGACTTGAAATATCCAAAATGGTAGAAAGCAGCATAACAAAGTATTACAACAATAGCCATCATGTGGCAAAACAAAAAATACAGGTAGCTGAGATTCAAAATTGCTTTAAGAAACTCAAGAAAAAGAAGGCACCGGGTAAAGACACTATTAATAACAATGCCTTAAAAACTTACCGCAAAATGTAACTAGTGATATCACTAAAATTATAAACGACTGTTGGGATAACTGTTACCTTCCGGATACATGGAAAGAGTCTGTTGTCCTAAGTATCCCTAAACCTGGTCAAATCCTGCAAACCCTGTAAGCTACATGCCCATTAGTTTGCTGTCTTTTATATCCAAAGTCTTGGAGAGAACAATTCTCACAAGATTCTTAGGTTTCTGCACAACCAATAATCTCATCCGTGCAGAATAATTTGGTTTTCGGGCGGAACATTCTTGCCAGCTCCAAGTTTGGAGACATATAGCGGATGTTAACAGTCCCCTTAATCTTTCGATGTATGGCGGCGTCATCTTCTTAGATGTTCATAAAGCATTTGATCAGGTCAGGCATGAAGGCCTTATTTATAAAATGATAACTGATGGTTTCCCACATGATTTAATTAGTCTAGTTCCCTCGTTTCTGTCCAACAGGTCTTTTCAGGCCAGAGTTGGAGATGAATTATCTGATACCTGTGAGATAAATGGCGGAGTCCCACAAGGATCAGTGCTGGGGCCAGTTCTGTTCAATTACTATATACGTGACTTCCCTGAAATCTCTTACTGCAAGCTATATTTTTATGCGGATGCTGCTGCTATACTGACATGGGCACGCCAGCCTAGTGTTGTTGTATCACGTTTGCAGAAAGCCCTTAAAGAATGTGAAATCTGGTTTAGCAAGTGGCGATTAAAACTGAATGTCGACAAATGCAAAACAATGTTTATCACTAAGAAGGAAAAGAGAAATCTTGACTCCTTAAAGTTATATGGCAAATACTTGGAATGGGTTGATAATTACACATACCTTGGCGTTGTTATTGATTCAAAACTATCATGGAATATGCATTTCACTTATGCGATGAACAAGGCCAAAAAAAGCAAAGTTTAGCTTAATTGCTCTGTGGGGTCGTAACAGTGCCCTCAGTGTTGATAACAAACTACTGTTATACAAAATAATTGTTCGTGTCATCTTGCTATATGGTATGCCCGCCTGGGCTACGATTTGCAAGACAAGATGGAAGGATTTCCAAACTTTACAGAACATTACCCTAAGACTATTGCACAATTAGATAGAAGAATTGCTCGCAATTACTCCATTCATAATGATTTCGATATGACTCATGTCAGGAAATATGTTCAAGAGCTCATGAAAACCGTGCTGCCTATTATGGCAAATCATGATAATGATCTAGTCTATGGCATTCTAAAACATTCTCTACATAGAAATAGGCATCGTAATCCAAGACATATCCTTGATGTCAATTTTGATGACATTGATAATGTCATATTCCCAGATTACTGGGTTTCATAAATTCTTTCGTTTTTTCTGTGGCTTACTATGTAATATACTCCTAGTTCAGACAATCGTCAATCAAATTTTCCTCCACCAAGAGGAGGCAAATTTCTTTCATACTTTGGATGACCTTTGCGGGTACATCAGGCTTCTTTTCTAGTTCAGCGTATTTCCCTTGGAATATGATTATGAAGGGTGAGATTATGGAAGCTATGCTTCAAGTTCCACACGAATACCGATACACTACACTGTTCGATTGTCGATTGTCGTGATAAATAGATGGATCAGAGTGATTCATTCGAACGGCTGCTACTACACGACGATTCGACCACTCGACGGACGACGACGTACCTATTACAGTCTGCACGACTTTCAGTGCATCGGTGGAATCTCCAAGAAGACTAATAAGGTAGGATTTTTTAAGTCATTTAAACTGACTCGTTCTGAGTAGGTGCGTCCTTCTAAGGACGGCAAAACCCAGCACCACACCTGCTTCATGGCGACGTCAGGCGCTGCGTCGAAATCTGCTACCATTATAGTTAAGTACACGGATGGTAAAGAGTTGCCTTGTGATCAAGCTTATAAAGATGCGTGCAAGGATGCTAGATTCTATGCATTCGATATTGTAAATAATGAGCAGCTACAGGCTTTACGTACGGTTTTTAATAATACGTATCTACACCTTGAAGGCAAGGTGGAAACGCTGGCCAAGAATATTAGCAATTTAGATACTAAAATTGATAGACTAAAGTCGGAAATTAAGAGTGCCCGTAATGAAGCTGCAAGCGGGCTTAAAAGTCTTGAATATACTATTAGGGAAATGATGAACTCCCTCAATACAACTAATACAAATTCGCCCATGATAGTGGATGACATGCAAGACATTAATGACCCCTTAATTAACTGTGAAGAGTCCCTCTCAATAGAAAATGTTGGGAATAAGCGTAAATTAATCGAAGATCAAAATACGGAAGTTAATAACTGGATACCTGTCTCTAACAAGAAATCTAAGAAAGGCATGCGTATTGACAATATATCTAGTGAAGCGGTCATCAGTGACGTAGCTGCTGTTGTCTTCCGCGAAAAAGCCAAGAGATATGTTCAATCTTTGCATAGAGAAGGAAACCTGTATATCCCTCCGATTATAATCCGTACTCACGGTAAACCAATTAGAGATACGCTTGAAGAAATCAAGAAACATGTGCACTTAGAAAGCATCACAGCTCATACTGGCAGGACCGACACCATTAAAATTAAGTGTCAAAATGAAGACATCCATAAAAAGCTACTGTCAGGAAGTAAGAGTGATAATATCTTGAAAATACAGCATCACCAGCTGAAATCGGAAAAAATGTTAAAATATGTTGTAAGCAATGTTGATACAACCTATAACTTGGAGGACTTTCTTGACGATCTCAAGAGAACAAATTACTTTCTTGACGATCTCAAGAGAACAAATTACTTTCTTGAGAAAGTAATTAGACTCAAAAAGGCAAATGGCTCTGTTGATATGCCGCTGATCCTGGCACTTTTTCAAAACACTGAGCATAATAGAACATTTAAAGAAGTCACTCGGATCGGTCAACTGGCGGTGCTTGTTGAGCTGTTTAGGGGCAATAAGAAGCCTCTTCAATGCTATAATTGCCTCAGATTTAGACATGTTTCCATGGGTTGTACTGAGCTACCCCGTTGCAATAAGTGTGCAGGAGATCATCAGTCCAGGGACTGCAAAAATGTAAATGGTCAGGATCCACCTAAATGTATTCGCTGTGAAGGACAGCATACGTTAAGTTTCTCTGGATGTCCTAAATGTGCCAAAACAGTGAGCAGAGTGCGTGGTGCTCAGACTATTGAAGGGAGATCCTACGCTTCGGTGGTTTCAAAAACTGTTGACAAAAGTTTCAACCCGTCTGATTTGCAAGCTATGAACACGAAAATAGGCGCAATGCTCAGATTATATGAGGAAATCGGAAAATCTATTCCGCATATTGTTAAATCGTTCTCTAAAGTTTAATCATGGCTAGCAGCAGCTTCGAAGTAGTCAATCAATGAAGACTTAGGTGTACCATCTGGAATGCCAGAGGAATTTCACGTAGGCGAGAGGAGTTCTTCGACTTCCTAAATAGAAAAAAATATAATATTGCCTTTGTCTGTGAAACGCACCTCAAGTCGGAACGGCCATTCAAGCTGCCTGGATATAGGGTCTATCGTAAAGATAAACTCCCAAAGAATCCTGCTCATGGTGTTTCTGGTGGAGCAGCTGTTATAGTCACAGAGGATATTGAGCATGTTGAAGTCATTACTCGGAACTATTTAGGAATGGAGGCGGCCTCTATTCTCATCAAGGACCTCACGATGGGCTAGGTTAAGTTTGTTGCGCTGTATAACTCTCCGGGGCATACCATTGACCCCTGTGATCTCGACGAGTTGCTCTCTGGTAATTTTCCTGTTGTTTTGGCAGGCGATCTCAATGCGAAACACCCTCACTGGAATTCCAGATGCATTAATCACAGTGGTGCTATTTTATATGGTTACATCCAGAACCGGCTGGACACTGTCGCTATCGGTCCAATCAAACATACACATTATTGTGATTACTCGCCCACGAGCGATGTCCTGGATATGGCTATTCTCAGGGGTCTCTTCAAACCGTTCAATATATTCACTGTGGACGATTTATCATCAGACCATCTTCCAGTTGCCCTTAACTTTGATGGCTTAAATATGGACATCCTGAATCGGCTTCCTATAAGGCGGGATTGGGAACTCTTTCGTGACCTCCTTAAAACTAGCAATGGCTTTACAGCGAATGCCTCCAGCACCAATGAAATCAATGATAGAGTCAAAGACATTACCGATAACATCAACAATGCGATGTCTGCTAGTGCTTGCCCTATAGACCCTAAATATCCTGACCATCTCGATCTTCCTCTAAGTATTAGGCAAATTATTGCAGAGAGGAATGCCTTCCGAAGAGTTTGGCAGCGTACACGTGATCCCATCTTTAAGAGAAAATATAATAGGCTTTCTAGGAGGGTCCACGAAAAAGTAAGAGAGCTACGAGTGCAAAAATGGACGAGCAAATAGAAGAATCTCTCTCTGGGCTATGATTAGAGCTCTTAAGTGTAAGAAAACAAAATTCCCACCCCTGTTATCTCCAGATGGTACTACTCTTGCTACTACAGATCAAGACAAAGCTCAATTAATTGCTGAATCACTTAGCAATCAATTTATCACCCCAATTCCAGACACCCCTGACGGAGAGCATGCAATCAGCGAGGTTCGCGACATGTGCTCTAATTTTTTTGAGGGACGGCGTGCTCCTATAGAGCGATCAATCTACCCGATAGAAATTATCGAGATCATCAAGAAACTCAAGAATAAGAAAGCCCCTGGAATGGATGCCATTACAAATAATGCACTTAAAAATCTACCTTCCAACCTGATTCTTGACATTGTTACACCAAATAATGACTGCTGAAAACTTGGATATTTCCCTACTAGCTGGAATGAATCAATAATCCTAAGCATTCCTAAACCAGGGCTTAAGCCTTCATTGCCTGCAAGTTACAGGCCCATCAGCCTTTTACCAACTATGTCTAAGGTTCTAGAGCGGACAATTCTTAAAAGGTTCTATGAATTCTGCTCTGCCAATGATCTTATTCGTGATGAGCAGTTTGGGTTCCGTACGGACCACTCCTGCCAAATGCAAATATGGCGGGTTGCTGTCGACAAAAAAAAATCTCTTAACAAGTCTCTATATGGTGGCATCATCTTTCTAGACATATGCAAGGCCTTCGATCAAGTTTGGCATGATGGTGTCATTTATAAAATGATAAAATTTAGATTTCCAGATGACCTTATCATGCTGGTCCGCTCATTTCTCTCAGACAGGTCTTTTCGAGCTAAAATTAGTGACCCCCTCTCCCAGTCATGTGTGGTTAAAGCCGGTATCCCACAGCGATCAGTTCTGAGACGGGCCTTGTTCAATTTTTTTTCCAGGACTTTCCCAAACCCGACAAGTGTAAACTGTACTTCTACGCTGATGATGCGGCCATCTTAACCTTTGCCCGTATTCCTGCCCATGTCATCTCTCGCT
>JAHWFO010030762.1:894927-958105 GCA_023313115.1 Rhysida immarginata | reverse complement strand
ACCAATTTATTAGAGACACCTCTTACAGAAAATGGATCGGCCTCCAGTGACACACAAACAATGGAACAGGTCGAAGCGGTGTATAAAAGGGATGCACTGGATCACAAGTTGCAGTCAGCAGCAGAAGTGGACTGAATATGGGTAAATCCAAGGATTTGACCGACTTTGAACGAGGCATGATCGTTGGAGCTCGACGGGCGCAGTTGATCATTTCGCAAACCGCGAATCTCCTCGCAACAGTGTCAAGGGTATTCCGTGAATGGTAGTTATGCTAAAAACCAACCTCCAACAAACACAACTCCGGACGAAACAGGGCCGTGGATGAACGAGGCCAAAGGCGACTGGCACGAATCGTCCACAGCAACAAGACGAGAACAGCCCAACAAATTGCAGCGCAGTTCAATGAGGGAGCATCCCAACCCATTTCGGAGCACACGGTGTTTAACAACAGGCGGCCAGTACGGGTACCGTCGCTGTCACCACAAAATAGGAAAGCGCGCCTGCTAAGGGCACACAGGCATCGCCACTGGACACTGGATGAGTGGAAGAAGGGCACCTGATCCGACGAATCGCGGTTCCTACTTCATCATGCGGACGGCAGACTGCAACATCTGGCGCAGACAGCACGAGGCCATGGACCCATCCTGTCAGCAGACAATCGTACAGGCGGGTGGAGGAAGAGTGCTGGTCTGGGGTGTTTTCTCTTGGGACACGCGGGGTCCTCTGATATCCGTAGACACATCCCTGAATGCGACACACTACCTGAGCATTGTTGCCGATCAAGTGCACCCGTTCATGATGACTGTGTTCTCTGGTTGGCGATCCGTAATTTAGCGGTGATGACTGCGCATAGACTGTCGATAGTGCGAATGGATCTTTATAGTTTCTTTTTTATTTCCAACACTACGGCAATGACCGTCCATGAAAACGTTGTATAACGCATTTTGCATTTTTTAGACCTGTGACGTTGCTTATGTACGTGAATGTTATTATACAAAATGCAAACAAATAATAATAACGGCGAAAAACACAAAAAATTGGGGGAGAAATTGAAAAAATAATGGGGAAAACATGAAAAAATACTTTCATATTACAGGGAATCGAACCCAGACCTGTAAATCCACAGAACCCGATGTTAACCACTGCGTTACCATTTTGTTAAACAGTATATCGTCACCTTACTTCTAAACCTCGTAAGTCCGAATTTTTCTGAAAATGAGGTTATACTTACTTTTTGTTCTTTATGGAAGCCTTCTTCGATATAATAAAGCCTCGTAAGTCTAGAGTTTACAAGAATTATTTAAAACGAAAAGAAACAAAACCTCGTATGACTGTAATATGCAATATCAAAGAAGTTTTTATGCTCTCCTGAAAAATTTGTTAAATTAGAAGTAAGGTGACGATATCTTTCTTCCTATTTGGAACTATAATAATAAACGCACAATATTTTATTTTTTTTCTCCGAAACGAAAGGCCATTTTTTTCCATATTTTACTTTATCCCTTTACACAGAAGATATATTAATATTGTAGATTGACCTCCTAAAAATTCAACCAAATCCGTGCGGTCCCCTTGTAAAGGAAACATTTTAACTAAGGTTGTTAAAATTTAAGATGAAGTACACTTCCTTTAAAAGCTCAGTCTCAACTTTAAATGATGATGAATGTTTAAGCAATAGCCAGAAAATTGAACAAAAGACTCAGTCAACTGTGTTTCTAAGGAAAAGTTTGCTTTATAGTAAAAAAAAAACAAAAAAACTAACAACCTCGAAGAGCAAAGTAAGGTTAAGACAACGAAGTCAAAGTAAGGTTAAGACAACGAAGTCAAAGTAAGGTTAAGACAACGAAGTTTCGACATGAGTTGGCAAAAAGAAGGGTTCAGATATAGACAAGGATTTCAAGAGAGAATTAGCTTGATCAAGTGGAAAGATAAGAATATAAAAATAACCCTGGAAAGCTTAATAGTTGAAAATGTGTAAAAAAAAAATGAAAAAAAATAGACAAATCTTGAGAACTTGAGACATTCTAAGACATTCAAATGGAACTTCTCAATAACGAAAAAAAATAATTTCTTCTTTCTCAAAGTATGGCGTGTTATTTTATATTTGTATGTTATAAATAATTCGATACATATTCCACTGTGGTATCAAATAAGTTTCAGTGAATGTAGATTTTAACGTTAAAAGGTTGAGAATAAAGTCCGTTCTTTTATAGATCCCCTCAGCCTGTATAATTCGTATAGACTGTAATATTTCATTTTTATTAAAATTTTAATCTAATATTTGGATATATTCACAGCATTCTAATCAAGTAAACAAACACAGCAAAAAGCATTATTAAACGCTGACGGTATCGTTTTCATGTGTTGGATTTCGTTTAAATCGAACTTTAAGTTCATGAATCTGATTCTGATCCTGTTAGAAGAATTCGCAACGCCTTAAAATATCTGTCAATAATGCCATCTATGATTTCGACATCTAAAAAGAAAATTTTTCTTTTAAAAATAAATGGTTTCAACACTATTATGGAAACAAAAAGCATGAATATCTCGCAAAACATTTGTAAGCTAAATTTCTAGAGAGGAAAAGTAGCGACTTTTCTGTTCTGTACATGGGGTATATCGTATTTTAGTGATGCGTAATTCAGAAAATAGAAATAAATGTAAGTCGATAGTAAATGCAATACAGTAACGATCAGGCCATTTAAAATTTCCTTGCGTATTTCTGCAGCCTAGTCGTTGACATTGAATAGCACCTGAAACCCTTAACAGAAATGGCTCTGTCCTACATGATTTGGATCCTCACACGTAATCCTTTGAGAATGAATGAGAAGAGTTTTAAGTGAATTCTTTTATGGTAGTAACAAGCGATAAATGCGAGCAGTATTGCTACATTGCAACTAACATTGCGAGACATATCGAAGTGCAAGTCAAACGCATGGACAAGATGCCTTATCAGCAAGAAGAGCTCAATTTTTTTTTCGAAGTTCCGGGATGGAGATGAATTCCTCGAAAATAACCCTCACTCGGGACGACCACTTGCTATAAAGAAGATGCAATGAAGGCACTCGAAGTTAATCCACACCAAACCTGTCATGAATTAGCCAGAAAAATCTCTGTAACAACGGGAACTGTGCATAACCATCTTGGCATATTGGGAAAAGTCAAAAAATTGGAGAAACAGGAGCCATTGCTCTGTCAGCAGCGAATAAATCGCAACACCTGACCACTTGCTCTTCCTTTCTTTAACATCATCAGAGACAGCCAATGCTGGATCGAATCATTATATACTTTCTTATTAACTTTTCAAACCCGCTTATCCGTTAGGATCGCAGGGACGGCAGCCCTAACGAGGGCCTCCAGCGATCGCGATCTTCCGCCATCAGGCGCATGTCCTCCGTGGTAATACCCAAGCGACTCGAACCCTGATTCTCCTTGTATTCTAGCCAACTGGTTCTAGGCCGACCCCTTAATCTTTTACCTACCGGCTTGGAAAATAACTGCCTAGGGAGACCAGTTTGCGGCATCCGTATCACATAGTCATACCAGCGCAACTGAGATCTTTCAATGCGGAGAAGTAGCGACTCAACACTTAAAGACTCCGTTATTGTGCTGCTGTGCACACCAATTAGTAGAGTAACACCTGTCACACTTCTCAGAATCTCATTTCGGCCGCTTGTACCCGCGATCGCACTCTTTCGGTTATTACACAAGACTCATGGCCATAGGTGAAAATGGGGACAAAGATAGATTTGAATACGGAGAGCTTGACTTTGTTTCCCAGCTCACGTTTCGTTACTACGGGTCGCCACAGTTCACCTCTGACACAGCTTGCTGCACTTATCCGAGCATCCAATTCTTTATCCTGCCCTCCCTCCCATCACTTGTGAATGCAATCAAAAAAAAAAACAAAAAACTTCTCCACTTGTTTCAGTGGGGCTCCCCTAACATGGAGAACGCACTGAGCAGGCTGTCTTGAAAAAACAGAACATCAGTCTTAGTCACACGAATCTTTACATGCGATGAAAAATGGGTCCTCTACAATTATATTCGTAGGTCTTACCAATGGTTATCATCAGCGGAGATTAGAAAGATCTGAAGGCAGGACCTAAATGCAAAGTTTTTTTTCTGGACAGCAGTTGGAGAAATGCACTTTGATGTCCCAGAGCAAAGTCAAAACTTCACAGCACTTCTATTTGGTGATATGCTCCAACGGGCTCATCAAAATCTTCTCGAACAACAATCTGCATTGGGAAATCACAAGCCCCTCCTATTGCTGCAGGACAATGCAAAAACGCACACAACTTTAGAGCCCGTTCAAAGATAATGCAGCTTCATTGGGATGCTTTGCCTCGTCCACCGTATTCATCCAACGCCTCCTAAAGATAAGGCCTGAGCGCGAAAACGTCGTACATTGTTACATCATCATGCGAAGACATAATTTAGGGCTTGTTATTGGTAGAAATGCGACTAACCATATCTTCGGATGATGTAACAATGTATGACGTTTTCGCGCTCAAGCCTTATCTTTAGGAAGCGTTGACTCATTTGATATGTCTCAAACAGATTATCATTTGTTAAGATTACTGGAAAATCATATGCGCCGACGACAATTCAGTTTATCTATATCTTTGTGCTGAAGTTATCTAGAAACCTGAAACTTCTTTAATCTACAGTACTTTGCAATCGGAATTAAATCTCAGTCTTCAAGTTTCTTTATATATATATACTGATTCACTGAACGGTCATCAATAATTCGAGGTATTAATTATTAATACCAATCAAACTACTGCTGCCACCAGAGGATCCGCTTTACGTGCGCATGGGGGTGGTCGTCGAAGGAGCACAACCGCTCGGAGGACCGTAGCATAGCACTTTTAGTAAAAAGACGAAGAAATCAGACATCCGCACAGATAGCGGCAGATCTTGCCGCTGCTACAGGTACTCTGTTTCTGCCAGCATTTCCCATCGGTTGAATGGTGTTGGGCTGTGTGCACGGAAGCCTGTCAAATGCATTTCCCTATCTGCGTTCCATCGACGAAAGAGTTGAGTGGTGTAATGAGCATCTTGCTTGGGGCGATCAGGAGTGGTCCATGGTGATGTTCTCCGACGAGTCTCGGTGAACTATGCAGAGTGATTCTGGGCATCAACTAATCTGGCGTGAAAAGAAAACTCGTTATCACCAACAACACATTCGGAAAGTGCAACGTTTTGGTCAATGAGTCATAGAGTGGGGGAGCATCATGCATGATGCCAGAACACCACTTCACAGCTTTGCAGGAGGGCCTGTTACAGCAGCACGGTATTGCAGGAGATTTTTCTGGATCCTGTTCGTCTTTTCCGTGGAGCAGTTGGTCGAGACTTTGTTTTCATGGACGATAATGCCCGTCCACACAGGGCGAACATGATATCGGATATTCTTGAGAGTGAGGATATCAAGCGTTTGCAGTGGCCCGCATACTCCTCAATCCAATAGAACATGCCTGGGACGCTCTTGGTAGATGTGTGGCAGAATCCCCCTCCCAGAACGCTGCAGGAACTGACAACTGCGTCACAGGAAGAATGGGATAAGATCCCGACTACTCTTCTCAACAGTCTGGTGGGAAGCATGCCAAACAGATGCAAACCATGCATTCTGGTTCGAGAAAGCAATACTCACTACTTAAGGGTCTCACATTTCAAACCGGTGACAAACAACCAACAAATTTTCTTTTGTCACTCATTGATGCTTCATGATACCTCTTCTACTTTTGCCGTTATGTTCGTTTCCTTAGTTCAAATTCCATGCCATTTTGTGTTCATAAAGTCACTGTAGTATGTCTACTGAAGTTTTGGTAACGTTTATTTCTTGGGAGAGTATTTATTGACAAAAATATTGCTGTTTCTTAGCAATTGTCAAGCAGTGTATATTTCGATGACGTAAGTCATCTTTTTTCAGCGTGATACCGAATTAAACCTTACACGGAAAAACGTATTCCTTCTCTGTTTTATTTGTAAAGAACAGTTTCTTCGATTATTCCATAAAAATAATTTTTTAAGCGTAAATAAAAATTCGTACGTCCGCTGTTTCAATTCTTCACGAAAAGAGGACTCAGTAAGGCATTGAACATTCAACGTGTGTTTGCGACCATAATAGGGAGCAAAGTTCTTAGTTTTTTGCTGTTCTGGGAAGCCTAATACATTGTTTAATACGAGGTGGCAATACCAGTCCCTTTTCTTGCCTTGTTACTTTATTAAAAGCCTTTAAATCTTGAATTGTCAATTACTGATACACTGTCAACTACTGGTACATCTACCCTACGATACATCTGTAACAATCGCAATAAAAACATCTGCGGTCTAAAAATTGTTATAATAAATGATCCTTTAACCAGCTTTATAAATATCGAGCTTCTTAACTCTTTTAATGCCCAAGAGATTTGGGTTGGTTTATAAACTGGACTGTTTCTTCCTTTGAGTAGTAAATTTCGTCAGGTTTTTCTGGCTATTTCCAGTGCAGACCGGACTTCTCTATTGCGGTGATGAATATTTCATCATTGTTTTTAGCACATTTTCTATATATAGAAGTGTGCTTATGTGATCGGCTTGTCCAGCTGTCCGTCCATCCGTCCGTCTGTAAACAATCCCACAATTCATTGCGTTGCAATAGAAAGAGTGCATGTATTGAATTGCTGGAAGACACGAATTATCCTCGCATTCGGGAAAACGCGTGTTGAGAACATACATGGATTCGGCTCTGCGCGTGCTCTAAATGTTAATGAGATGCTCGGCAGGATGCACGTGTTTGACGATTATTGAAAGGGCAGTTCAGTCTCTAAATCAAGAGAATTTTTTTATTCCTAAGGAGCTTAGTATTTATTACAATAACTTGAAAACGAATTAACTTTTTCAAAGTCTGTTTTCACCAATCCATTAATATGGAACAGAGCACGAACAAGTACGAACGTGAGATAGCCGGAATAAGTACGTACTATAATGGCACGTGCGTTAATGGTACCATTATGATACCCCTTTAAAAACTTCCTATAACCAGACATGGCATGTAATATATCAAACAAATTGTCACAACATATCATGAACGAATGTATAAGAGTAACTAGTGATAGCAGGTATTGGTCTAATGGCACGTGTACGTGCAAGGATGTCTCATGAATGAATATAGCGCGTAAAAAATGTTGGTGTGAAATGTTTAGTAGTACGTGTTTTAATAGTACCAAATGGAACTTTCAATGCTAAGATATGGCATGTAATATATCAAACAATCGTAACAACGTGCCATGAGTGAATATAACGAGTAAATAATGAAAATGGTTATTGGTTTAGTAGCACGTGCCCTAATGGTGCCATGTGGTACCATATGGTACCATTGAAACTATCAATGCTAAGATATGGCATGTAATATGTCAAACAACTCGTAACAACGTGCCATGAGTGAATATAACGAGTAAATAATGATAATGGTTATTGGTTTAGTAGCACGTGCCCTAATGGTATCATATGACACCATATGGTGCCATTGGAACTTTCAATGCTAAAACATGGCATGTAATATATCAAATAACTCGTAACAACGTACCATGAGTGAATATAACGAGTAAATAATGATAATGGTTATTGTTTAGTAGCATGTGCCCTAATGGTGCCATATGATACCATATGGTACCATTGGAACTTTCAATGCTAAGATACGGCATGTAATATATCAAACACCTCGTAACAACGTGTCATGAGTGAATATAACGAGAAAATAATGATAGTGGGAATTGGTTTTGTTGCATGTGCCCTAATGGTACAATATAGTATTGTTAGAACTTTCACTGCTAAGATATGGCGTGTAATATATCAACCAACTCATTACGAGTTGTTAGATCTATTGTTATCCATAGCTTATTTGTATCAAGAGCATAATGCTGTTAGGCTTAATGTTATCTAAAACTCACTACTGTTATACATATTGCTAATTAGTAGTAGTTAATTGCTTGCTTCAATAGTAGACGATAACGTACACTTTAGTAATTTAATATGAAAAAATAATAGATGCTTACACACAACGCTTCAGCAATTGAGGCTCACTTCGTTTAACATTGTGGGAATTCTTACAAAATAAAGAACTCTTATTTTTTTTAAATGTATGAGGAATAACTCCCTCTCCATTTACCTTTCAGTTCTTCAAGTTTATTCGTTTAAATTCTCTCTATACATTAGCTTACTGAAATAGTAATTTACAATTTAGTTTTCATATTTATTTGTTTTCTCTTAAGTGTTTTAAAATGTTGATTAATTCAATATATCCATAACACGAAAATGTGCTCCCTTTATCCGCTTTGGCGGTAAAATCATTCTTGTTTTTTTATCTCGGTGATCTTTCCCAGATAGAGTTTCCTTCGTAATTTACCAGAACGTACTGTCTCACAATGAGATTTTGGAGGCTACCAGCGGCGATCATGAAGTCATTACAGTCAACGCGAAAGAACGATCGCTTTTGAAAATGTGTGGTATATTGGGAAGCGACATCCCTCGAATGTAGGAGGATACAAAGCGGTCTTTATTGCAGCACCGCTAAACGCCGCCATAGCGTCGAAAGTAACATGGCGCAGCCCATCGGAATCTTTGAGGTGCGAACCTTGGTAAGGTTCCTGCAGTTGAAGGGGAGCAACGCATTCGTCCATAATAACAAGCCACTCGAAAAACTCGTCCGGACCAGCCTGACACCGGTTCAAAAGCTCCGAAGCTGCAGGAACCTTCTCACGGCTCGCACCTCCAGTTTTCCGACGGGCTGCGCCATGTTGCTTTCGACGCTATGGCGGCGTTTAGCAGTAACTGCACCAAACCCCGCTTTGTATCCTCCAGCACTCGAGGGACGTCGCTTTCCATTGGCGACACACATTTTCAAAAGCGATCATTCTTTCATGTTGATTGAAATGACTTTATTACCGCTCCTCGTACTTTCAAGTTATGGGCATGACGTTGAGGGAGTGGGATTATCGTCCACATCGCTGAGTTCCATTTGTAAGGTTATGCTGTTCTAATGACACAATAAGGCTCCTATCACTGCTGCTGCTCTCTCTTCTTTGTCTCTCCTATCGTGGTCCTCGATGTTGCGCTCGCGCACCTTTCGATGTCGATGGTCGATGTCGACCAAAGTAAAATAATTGAAATAACCTTTGGGGCAACTTTTGGACATTTCCAAAGTTACCCCGCTGAGAGCTAACTTTTTAGAATCGTGAGGTTATAAAGTAATGTAAGTAATATATAAGATCAAAACAGTTACTACGAAAGAAAACTGATAACAAAGCATGTAATATTGAATATGCATACGTGTCGGTATTGAAATATGTTCACTTTTTTTCCTGGAATATGGAAGTTTCCGGAGCAGCGAAGAAACTTAACAAAATTTAAGCAACAACTTTGGAATAGAGCAAGCAAAAACGGAGTTATAACTCTAGTCCACAAGGAGTTTAAAATACCGGATAAGTTGAGTTTTGTTTCTCATCGCTGAAGATGGCTACTTGGTAGCCGAAATATGTATCCGATATTTCAAATCTCCTTGTGGACTAGAGGTTCCCTCCGTTTTTGGTTGAACGAAGAAACTTGAAAATGTGCCTCTAGAAAGAAGATGGCCTCAGAAAGGTTAGAGTGTAGCTGAACCTTCCAAATGGTCTTGCAAGATTGCTGTACATATGGGTAGGTAAGTTGGCGGTGATCGCGCGGCAAATTCAAACAGGAAGCGTGCTAGGGAAATTCAAAAGTAAAAAATTTTGCTCTGTTCCAAAGTAACACCCCCCCCCCCCTGTCCGAAATGAAAAAGAAGTAAAATTCATCTCGTCCGTTAATAATAAGTGGAAATTAAAATTATCCTAAGAATATTGTCGGTAAGAATATCCTAAAAAAAATTATCACTTTTTACTAAATGAAAAAAAGAGAGATAAATAACATCTGCCCTAATTTATCATTGACGATTTGTCATCATACGATAGCGGACGGAATAGATTTTTTGCGGTTGGAATTAATGGAATTTATGTAGATAACAAAATACACTTCACATAATTGACGAGATGTAGCTATTCTACATTATCATTTTTCTACCATATTGCATATATGCAGATTGTATGTTCTTTAGTCTACATTCCGTGGCTACTCACGCAAGTGCCAGTCCTTTTTATCCTCTTAGTCTACAATGGACGGGAATTACAGGCACAAACAGTAAAACGCATCTTAACAATAAACGTAAAACAAGAAAAATGTTTGGAAAAAGCGAACTTCGTTATTTCTTTTGTTTCTAGATGATTTTTTTCTTAATTTCGCTTTGCCGCGAATTTTCATGGCATTTGTTTAATTGAAAATGAACCGAAAAGAGAAACACTACCAAGTTAAAAAAGAGAGTGTAAAAAGAAATTTCTCAGAAGTAGATGAAAAGTTTTGTTGGCGATCGACGTCACCGGAAAGAGATAAAAATTCCATTCTGAGTCTCCCCCTCACCTGACCCACGACAAGGAAAATCACAAGCGAAAAAAGTTTTCTCTCAACTCTTTTCGCTTGGTGGCTTGTCGCTCCGTCGCAGAGGCAAATGAGGCTCGAATGCGATCATCCCACGTGACCCCGCCTGGTATTTGATGTCACGTGATCTATAGACGGAAGCAGTACTAAAAGTGAGGGAGGGGGAGTTAAATGAAAAGAGCGCGTTTAAGCCATCTTCACCGACTTTTTTCACTCGGCTGTGAAGAAGACGACGACGAAGGAGTTGGAGGTGGAGGAAAAAGATACAAGAGGAACCTTTCACTTTCTCTCATCACCTAGAGGTGAGTGATTTATTGACTCTAATTTATCGATTTCTTATCAAACTTCTTGTACGGAAAGAGCGACGTCAATGTGTTTAATTTAATTATCATCCACGTATTCTTTCCACATTTGCATAATATAATTTGCACTTGCCTTCCTTGTTTTGCAATTAAAATTTTTCCTCCTTTAAAATGAGTTAGAAAGTTTTTAAAAATCAGATTAAAATTTATAATTTTAACGTAAAACCAGAAGAAATAATATAAAGATTTTATCAGCAAAGAGCGTTAATTTTTAATTTAGAATAGAAGGGCAATTTATAAAAATTAAAGCCGAAGCACTAGTTTAGATCCAAATTTTGAAAAATATATCAATTGTCTCGCATTTATTTATTCTAAGACTAACGTATATTGAAAACGTTTCTTTGGAATCGTATTAAGAGAGAAAATTATCTTAAAGAAAAATTCCAACCCTCCGCTTAAATTTATTTACTGTAGATTTAAGAACAAACTATTTTGTAACATGAAGACTTCGTAATCTCCGGTCTTCTTTACAACTCTAAAAGTGAAATAAACCATTAATATCCTTAATCATTAAGAAAAAAATTAGTATTTGCATCATTATCGCTTACTTAACTATTTTAGCCTCCGCCTACATGTTAGTCGCTTTAGAAAGGTTTCTCCGCGGCTGACGCCACTTCCTGTTGATCATTTGAATTTTAATTTTTGCTCGATGAATTTAAAAGCTGAAGACGTTAAATTCACTGCGTAAAAAGGAGTTCTTTGTTCTTTGGCACTAATTGCCGCCATAACGTTCTCCTCCTCCTCCTCTTTTGCTCACTATGAATTAATAAAAGGAAACGACCGGCGACCGAGAGACCGATCATTGTTTGTGTTGAGCAAATTTCAAGAGTACCAATATCCACCCTCAATATTACGACTGCCTCATATCGATAGCAATCTACTTTTTTTTCCTCCTTCCTTTCCTCATGCAGATTAACCCTCTTCTAAATTGGTGCGTCATGTTTCACTTGAAAGCTACTTGTTGCCTCAAGAAACGATTTTTGTGGGGGGAAAAATCTTACTCGAAAGTGTTCTGAAGATAAAGATTTACGCGTCCATTAGCCTCGAGATAATCCTTGCGAAATGCACTCGATCATGGTTGCCCTTTGTGAAACAATTTTGACAAAAAGCATCTGATGATGAAAACTTCGACCTCACTTCTCAGGTGTGACCTCCTTTTTAATGCTTGCCAAAATATAAAACATATTAAAGCTAATTCAAGATTAATGTCGGATCGGAATATCTCAGATGAAGCTAATTCATCAGCAATCTCTGTTGAATTTTTATGATGAGGTTTCACATATTTTTTTTTTTTAGTTTACTTTGGGCACTCCACTTCCAGATCTTTAAGACTACGTGATTTAATTTTTTTAGTTTTGATTATAACTTCCGTACGTTTACTCTTTGTCACATCATTTTTTAAACGAGGCATTGACTCCTATAAAGAGTTGCGCAATTAATAAATTGTTGATGAACACTTTATTAATGCGACAAAGGGATTCTATATGAAAATTAGTCCTTTGATTTGGATCCTTTTCTTTGAATTTTTTATTTACATTTAAGTAGATGAACAATCTTGGAAAACTACCGAAAAGTTGATTATGAATTGAATTCACTTATATTTCTGAGGTCTTTGGTTTGGAGCTAAAGGCCGCATCAAATAGATGACCAATAAAGGAAATTTACCAAACAGCTGAATTTTTGCGAGTGTGGAATAAACCCAGGGAGAAAGAACGATAGAAACAATGTGTACTCTGTTGGCGCCCCATAGTCGTTTCATTTCGTATAAAAAATCTGTGATTCGGTCCATAAATTATTTGTTATTTCTTTAAGAAAACGATTGATGAAAACGTCGATTAAAATTGTTCTCAGAAAGATGATAATAGCAATGGCAAGTTATACGAAATATTACAAAACAGTATCCAACGATAATATAAAACTGAATATATTTTTATAGGATCACAAGTAAAGACAATTTAACAAAAAAAGAATTTATATAAAAAGCTTGCGAAATAAATACGAAAGACTTCATATAATTTATAGAAATTAATAAATTACATACATAAAACTAGATACGACTACAAATTAATATTACTTGCAGCCGTTCTATTAGCGTTGTTGTGATGTAAATCGGTTATGTTATAGAAGCATATCTTTAAGCTTTGAATTTTCCGCCATCTAAAAATTCAATACTGGCCCGTTTTTCTTTGTGGATAAAATCTACAGGATACATCTATATGCATATTGGCTCATGCATAGCTGCGAACGACAGTGCTACACCTTTCAACAGGATGGTGTCCCGCCATATTTCTCCCGCGAAGTCCGTGACTCCTTCAACACCATCCTGTCTAATCCACTACGAATTTGTCAAACCGCTGCAATCATTCGTAAACACTCTGTGGTAATCAAAAATTTATTTCATATAAAAAACATATTGCAACATCATAATTTCGTCTAGTATTTTCCACATATTAATTCTAAAAGTTTATATGAAGTTACCAAAAGAAAAACTTTCATTTTCTCTTGCTAAAAAGTTCTAAAGCTCATTCTTTTTATTTAATTTTTAGTTACCAAATACTTTAGGATTTCAACTTGAGGATTTTAATAATTACTGTAATTTTATTTATGTAATTTCATAAATATTATCTTAAAGATTTAGGATTCTGCCATAGATAGCAGGGGAAAGCGGGGTAATGATGATAAATTAAAAACATATCACAATAAAATCAAAACTATATCCCTTAATTACTCAATTTTTGGCTATATAAAAACCCAGAGTACGCACTTCAAATGAAATTGGAGAAATACTTCTTAGTTTTGTTCTAAAAGGAGAAACTGTGCTTATGGCACATTGACTGGTATTAACCCGTGTCATGGGTAATGGCGGTCAGAGTTTTGGTTGCTTAAAAGACATTGAAAATCACTGTTTTCATACATGTGAAGATTAAATTAGTAATAAAAGCATTTATTAAGTAGCGGAAGAATGGGGCTACTTATTTGTTTTCACAATGCCCGTCTGTCTGTCCGTCCGTCCCCTTCATAATTTCCGCATTTTTGAGGTAGAAGGTTGAAATTCGGAATGTAGCTTACTATGGGCATGTACACCTTCACTATTTAGTTTGGTTTTGAATGGCACACTGGGTTCGGAGTTTCGGGGGCGGAAATCAGAGGGGACCAAAAGATCTACGCGTTTTTATGCATATAAAGGAGTGAAATTCGGTATGCAGATTCCTCTAAGCAGGATCGACGTTACTGTAAAGTTTGGGCCAAATTATCCCAATAGGGTTGGAGTTGTGGGGGTGGCAGTCACTTGGTCATTAGAACTATGGCAACATATGGCATGTGATATATCATTCGATCGGAAATGATGAGAAACGAAAGAAGATAGAGCTCTTTTTCACTTTCTAAATACTACGTTCGAGAAAATCAATTTTTCAATTAAAAACATGGGGGGGGGGGGTTAAAAAGTGCAGATAAAAGGGTAAAAATAGATGGCCTCAGAGCTTCTGCTACTTTCCTATACCTTCCTCGGGAGGATTAATTTCTTGTTGTATACTTCAAATTGGTATCTCATATTTTCTTCAAGCCTTTCTAATGGACATTCGGTCATCAACGGCTTTTTTACCCTGCTCAAGCTGACAGTCTCTTTTCTAGGTATCTGAAATAAAAAAAAAATCAAATTTTTTTTATAGTTGGGGTGATATGGTTCAATGAGGAAATCTAAGCAAAAAAAACGTATTTTCCGGGATTTCAGAGAAAAGCATATCATATTAAACGTTTATATTCACATAGTAATAGCTTTCAAACGGAAGCGGCGAAGGGGAAAATACGGATAAAGCGGCAATATGTATTACCGTCTGTCTAAGAAAAGAGTGTGGGCTATAACTTCCTTGGCAACACAGAGTGGAAATTTTTTTTGTAAAAAAGAATGGCTCATGAACATTCGATGAGGGTTTATTACACGCCATATTTTAGATAGATTTTCATCAATAAAACTTTTGTGGCGACAGTGATTATCATGTCCTGTACCGCGCGCTAATTCGAATGCAAAGAGTTTTAGTACAACAGTGAAATAGCAATGAGTACGAAATATGTGATACATTCGAAGCATTTTTTCTTGTGTTCGCACGTGAAAGCCTGAAAATGTCGCAAGCAGCCGCTGCACGCTACATGAAAAAAATCAAGTGGATGAAGCGTTTTGAAGACCACAAAAATGTCGATGACCTACCGGAAAGAGGCGTAACAAGAAAGGCCACTACACAACAAGACAAGCAGGTCATAGAGACCTTCATGAAGAGTCCACGAATAATTTTTTAAGAATTAAAAAAGTAAAATCCAAACGTTTTCGGTGAGGACCTCTCCTATCTTAAAAACAATTGAAGAATCTCCAATGAGCACAGAAAAATATGGATCGTGATTGCGACAATGTCGTTTTCTCGGATGAATCTTCATCATGGTCACGTGGTTCCCCTCGTTTTGGTCATACTCCACAAACAGAATTTTGCACGGTACCGTTAAGCCCATATCTGGTTTTGCATCTCAGAAAATGGATTTAGGAATTTGCGCATCTTTACTGGAAACTGAGCGCTCAATGAATGACCCAAATCTACAAAAAGTCTGTTATCATCTGCTCGAAGACTGTGCGGAAGGAGAAATATAAATTTGATTCTTCAAAATGACAATGATCCAAAACATCATAGTAGACTGTGCACGCAATGGAAGGCACAACATGACATTGCACAGTCAGATTGGCCGTCTCAATCACATAATACCAACTTCAATAAAAAGGTTTGATATTACATGAAAGTATTATCTTCCCAGAAACGCACCTAAAGTTTGAACCAGCTGACGCGACAAATTTGACATATTTAGAAGTCCTTACTTGTAGAGTTTGCTGTCAGCTTAGTAGAAATCATGCCCCGGAGATATCAAACCATTATTAAAAACGACGACGATTGGACCATTTGCTAATATGCAAGTGCCACTGTACTGCTAATCGGTTAGAACAGGCAAGACAAACAACAGGCAAGCGCGTGTCTAGAAATTCTTCGTGAACTTTTTTCCCTTCAAAACATTCTCCTTAGCCTAGCTTCTAATAACCATGGCCTGACTGTGAATTATCTGGCCTTTGTGACAGTCATTAGAGCGTGCTTCCGCCATTGCAGATATAGCTGTGCATAATTTTCGTTTTCTCGAGACAATACTACCATGAAATAATTGATTTTGCTACCGCTCAACATGTACAATAGGTAAGAGAACGATTCTGATTGGCCCCTTCTTTCATTGCGACAGTTGTAATAAACTGATATTCAATTTTTCTATTTTTATATAGCTTACTTATCTATTTATAGTTTTTTTCACAATCACGTCGACTATCCCGTCCCTTATCTTTTCTAGGTTTACTTGTAGCTCCTATTTTAAAATCCCACTCAAATACAACTTTTTTATTGTGCTACCTATTTCTGAATTTCTGAAATTTTAGATAGTATAAAATGATTGTTCGAATGAAGCTATGCTGTAACATTTGATAATTCATCTAAGACGAAAAATGAAAGGAAAAATTCCATGACCTGGATTCGAAGCATGAACGAGAAAGATATTCGTGCGCCATGGTTCGAATCCAGATCACGGGATTTTTCCTTTAGTTTTTCATCATAATTAACCTTTGACAGATCAAAATGTATTTAAAGTTTTTGCTTGATTCCTCAGAAACTGGGATTGATGAGATATAAAACCTATAGGAATTTATAAGCTAAGGTTATAAGTTCAGATGAATAAAGGCTCTTAAATCAAATCAGAATAAAGCCTCAAAACAGTGAACTTTATTATAAAACAACATTATTATGAAAGTTAATATTAAAACAACATTAGTTAATTAAAATGGTAGTTTCTCGGCAAAATAAAGCATAGAAAGTGAATCTTAATTGTTACAACTTAAAATGATGAAAAAACAGACATGATCTTCCTGAGATGACTAACTTAATAAGATATTCTTTTATTGTAATATTTATTGTAAATATTATCCTTTATTGTAATAAATCTTAGTTTTATGTTTTTATATTATAATTTTATTGCTGTTGAAGTTCTGCTTTTATTAATGCTAATAGTCGGAATAACGTAGTTTATATATATTTTTTAAAAAAAGCGGTATCTTTATAGTTTATTGGTAAATAAATAAATAAGATATAATAACATCTGTTATAAAAATCATAATAAAAAACTGAAAATTTCATTTATGTTCCTATAATTATTCTCAATGGCTTAAGAATAGGTTCCACAGAGCATTTTAACATTTGTCTTATAAAAAAATTAACATTTATGAACTTAATGTAAAATGTTATTTTCATGAAAAACTATTTAAAATAAAATTATTTAAATTCCAACTTCGACGTAGAAGTTACATCGTGAAATTTATGTGTAGAAAAAAATTACGATTATTTCATAAAAAGAAGCATTGAAACAAAAATATTCAGGCGAGCGAAATGAAGTGTAAAAAATTTCCTCTTCCTATCGGCTCCCTACAAAGAGCTAAATAATTTATTTTTAGCAAGATTTCTGTAAAAAAAAAAAAGCTAAAATGGAATCTCATTCCTCTTGATGATCCTTTCTATGGAAACGCAACGAAATTGGAAACCGTACGATGGCGTATTAAGATTAGACCCATGAACCAATCGATTCATTATCTTATCAAGAATTATTCCAGACGAGTTTATTTATGATTCTATTTATTTATTTTCAAATATTACTCACTGGCTATTTTTTTTTAATTCTGTTGAGAGAACTCTCGAAGGAATTCCACCGACAAGTTTGAAACGCCTATTCGCGCCATACTTCTTTTGCTTTAGGATTGACGGTAATGGTTGATTGTTTTCTACGCGAAAAGTTCTCGATAGAGTCGTTTGAAAATGCATAAATTCTTAGAATTTGTTAGACGAAACTATTGCCAGAAAAAATAGAAGCACGCAACGCTCCTGTGGCCACTCCGTCAAGCGAACATCTGGTCACGTGGCCAAACGAGCAATCACCACATCAACACATAGTAGTAATTTCATCATTTATTCACATTCCGAGCCGAATTCTTTTCTACGTGAGTATTACTCTTAATTAAAAGATCACCATCGATGACTTTTTAATAATTCATTTAAGTATCACATAAGAATTGCTTTTTCTTTGAAATGTAATTTGCAACAACAGAAATTAAATCCTTTCTATACAGTAATTATTTTACATTTTTACAAGAGCATTCGAAACATTTACAATTGTTTTTTTAATTTTTTTGAAGCGAGATTTGACAGAATAATCAGAAATATACTCAGAATATTCTAAAGAGAATAAAATTTGATACATTTTATCTAATTACGGCTTCGCCTTCGAATAACTTTCTCTCGCTTCAGTGCACCGTTGCTTTTATTCCACAGGTTGGAATGTTCGCCTGTTTCAAAACGGCCCGAAATGGTTTTTATCAAAGCATGTTGAGTTAATGATTCTTAACAAAACACACATTGTTCTTCTGGTGTGTTGTGTTAATCATTGTCCACAGTTTCCGGCACCTCAACCGAATTTTTAATTATTAAGTACCGAAAGGTGCTTTATGCTATCAGTGTGGGGAAACGTGTCTCTCCGTCTGTCTGTCTGTCTGTCTGTCTGTCTGTCTGTCCGTCTGTCCGTCTGTCTGTCTGTAACTCAAACTCCTCCGTGGTTATGAAAGATTTTCAAAATCTGTTTTCGTCAGTCGATGAATATGGTTCATGGCACGAACCAGTTACAAATATAATCTAAATCGGTTCATTGGCACGTGCACAAATGGTACCTCTATTTTCCCGCCAAGCAATTTTCAATGGGAAGATGTATTAAGTAATATATCAAAGAAATCGTAATGACGAGATAGAAGCGGTTATTCATTACTATTTTCGTCAGTCGATGAATATGGTATATGGCACGAACCATTCACAAATATTATCTAAATCGGTTCAATAGCACGTGCACAAGTAGATTACTAGCAATTGGAGAGAAGTATAAAGTAATATGTCAAACGAATCGTAATGACGAGATACAAGCGAATATAGATTACTATTTCGGCCAATTGATAAATATGAAATGTACCATTTTGAAAATGGTTGTAATCGAAACATTGGCACGTGCTCTAATGGTGCCCTTATGACACCCTCAAAAATTTTCAATGATAAGATATGGCATGCAATATATCAAACAAATTGTGATGATGTATCATGAATGAATATAACGAAAAATTAATGATAGTCCAAATTGGTTTCAAGGAACCTGGTTTCGTGGAACCATTATGGTTCATTGGAACTTTCAACGCTAAAATATAGCATGTAATATATCAAACGACTTGGAATGAAGTGCCTTGAATCAATATAACGTAAAATTAATGATAGTCCAAATTGGTTTCAAGGAACCTAGTTTAGTGGAACCATGATGGTTCATTAGAACTTCCAATGCTATAATATGGCATGTAATATATCAAACGACTTGAAATGATGTGTCATGAATGAATATGACGTAAAATTAATGATAGTCCAAATTGGTTTCAAGGAACCTGGTTTAGTGGAACCATGATGGTTCATTAGAACTCCCAATGCTATAATATGGTATGTAATAGATCAAACGTCTTGGAATGATGTGTCATATATGAATATAACGTAAATTAATGATTGTCCAAATTGGTTTCAAGGAACCTGGTTTAGTGGAACCATTCTGGTTTAGTGCAACCATTATGGCTCATTGGAATTTCAATGCTAAAATATGGCATGTAATATATCAAACGACTAGGAATGATGTGGCACGAATGAATATAACGTAAAATTAATGATAGTTGACATTAGTTTAAAGATACGTGGTGTAATGGTGTATTTATGACCCATTAGAAACTTACAATGTTAACATAGGCCTTACAATGTTAAAAAATATAGTTCCGCGAATGGTTTAGTTTAACCTTTCGGTACTTGGTTATGTCATTCCTTAATGGTTTATTCTTTTTAGAATGACAGGTTTGTTTGTCTGTCTGTCTGTCCGTCTGTCTGTCTGTAACTCTAACTCCTTCGAGGCTATGAAAGATTTTCAAAACCTGTTTTCGTCAGTCGATGAATATGGTTCATGGCACGAACCAATTACAAATATTATCTAAATCGGTTCATTGGCACGTGCACAAATAGTACCTCTATTTTCCCGCCTAGCAATTTTCAATAGGAAGATATATTGTGTAATATATCAAACAAATCGTAATGACAAGATAGAAGGGGTTATTCGTTACTATTTTCATCAGTCGATGAATATGGTACATGGCAGGAACCAATCACAAATGTTATCTAAATCAGTTCAATAGCACCTGCACAAATGGTACCTTCACGACCCCACCTAGCAATTTTCAATGGAGAGATATATTAAGTAATATATCAAACAAATCGTAACGACGAGATAGAAGCGGATACAAATTACTATTTTCGCCAATTGATAAATATGGTTCAGGAAATGAACCATTTTGAAAAAGGTTGTAATCGAAACAATGGCACGTGCTCTAATGGTACCCTTATGACACCCTCAAAAATTTTCAATCATAAGATATGGCATGTAATATATCAAACGACTTGGAATGAGGAGTCAAGAATGAATATAACGTAAAATTCATGAGAGTCCAAATTTGTTTCAAGGAACCTGGTTTAGAGGAATCATTATGGCATAGTGGAACCATTATGGATCGGCCTCGGTGGCTCAGGGGTTGCGTGGTCGCCTCTGATGCCCGAGGACGCGGGTTCGACCCCGGCCGAGGACGACGAAGATTTTTTTCAGGGGGAAAATCCTGAGATCACGCACTTCCTTCGGAAGGGAAGTAAAGCCGTTGGTCCCGTGTAGTCGTTTGCCGGCTGCACGTTAAGGAACCCTTGCGAGGCAAAATTTGCGGCCCCTATAACGCCATCCTGAAATGACCAAGGCAGTTGAAAAGGACGTTAATACCAAACAAACCAAACCAAACCATTATGGGTCATTTTAAATTTCATTGCCAAAATATGGCATGTAATATATCAAACGACTTGGAATGAGGTGTCATGAATGAATATAACGTAAAATTGACGATAGTCCAAATTAGTTTCAAAGACACGTGGTTTAGTGGAACCATTATGGTTTAGTGGTAAAATTATGGATCATTGGAAATTTCATTGCCAAAATATGGCATGTAATATATCAAACGACTTGGAGTGAGGTGTCATGAATGAATATAACGTAAAATTGACGATAGTCCAAATTGGTTTCAAAGACACCTGGTTTAGTGGAAGCATTATGCTTTAGTGGTACCATTATAGTTCATTGGAACTTTCATTGCTAAAATATGGCATGTAATATATCAAACGACTTGGAATGATGTGGCACGAATGAATATAACGTAAAATTAATGATAGTCCAAATTGGTTTCAAGGAACCCGGTTTAGTGGAACCATTATGGGTGACTGGAAATTTCATTGCCAAAATATGGCATGTTATTGGAGAAAAATAACGATTAAGACCTAAGGTGATTTGGGAGAGGAATCTAGAAAAAAGAATGTTGATATCGATGTCTGGGTTGAGCAAGGTGGACCAGTTGGTCTGCTCTAGATATGCGTTGAAGACCACTAATCTGTGTGGGGTAAAAAGGATTTTTTTGGAGTGTGTATTAAGGTAGGATTTAGTTATAAGGGACTAGCTGATATGCCCGGCGTTGCTTGGGCTATTTTTTTGATGAAAGTTTGCAATATCTGAATGGGAATATACAATAAAAATTAGCACATTAAAACAGTAAAAATTCATATAGAAAAACCGAAAAAAAACTTTTAAAATGTTCCTAATGGATGACCCTGTAACAGTTCTCCCCGGTTCCTGTTGGAATGTTGTGTATAGCTGAGCGAGTTTACCCATAGTGCAGGAGAAACAATGTGTGGAATAATGCGTATGACTACGAAATTGGGAGGAAATAGAATGAAAATGAAACAAGAATTTGATCTGACGTTTTCTCAGCCCTGGCTATGGCTGTAGTTCTTCTATTTTGTGTGACCTGACCTTTAAAAATTCATTTGTTTATCTAAAAATTCCACAATTCCAAAATTCTCTTCTTGGGTGGCGATGGATGTACATGATCGTTTGTGTCTGTGTATTCTGCAATTCCAACAATTGATAAATTGCTAGGAAATAAAGAAAAATGGATAGAAAAATTCTGCGACTTGGATCCGAAACAGGAACCTCGACTGTCATGGTCGACGCCTCTACTAATTGGGCTATCGCAGACACCTGAAAGCCAAGCTATCAATAAGTGTCTTAAAGACAACCAAGTAGTCTTTAACTAATGTTTGGTGTTTGCTCCAGTTTAATTTCTTTATTTCTTATTGTATGTTCATCAAACTTTCTGATGGTTTGGATAGGAGAAATTCACGTTCTGTGAACCGGGTGCCCACCTCCCAGAGGGCTTTCCTTCTTGACAACTTGGTTCGAATCCAGGTCGGGCTTTCCTCCCATGACAGTAGGGGTTCCTGGTTCGAATCCAGGTCGCGGAATTTTTCCATCAATTTTTCTAATTGGTAAACTGTTGCAATTCACACTCTGCTCTCGAGGTCTTGAAGCAAAACTGGTGCATTCATCACTTGGTGTGATCTGGCAGTCGCAGTTTCTTCTGTTGACACATTTGCATCGACGGTCACAGGGTCACTCACCACTCGTTTAGTTGAAGTAGTGTGCTGGAAAAATCGATACAGCACCGAGTGAAAAGGCTGCCTTCTCTGCTGCCTTTCCACTGTTTCTCAATAGTCTGCTAACTCTCCATTATTTCCATTTACTGCTCATTTTTAAAGCTTTTCAAGAAAATGTTACATTCTAACAACCATCAATGCTAAGAAAAGCACAAAGGACAGGAATTATAAGTATTGTTAAAATTTCCGACGCCTTCTCACTTATTCTCAGAGGAGGAAGACCCTTCCAACTGTATGCTGACGACCATTATGCGAACTTTAAATTATGGTCAGGAAATTAGAAAGCCCGAAGAATATTATATTTTCTAAGAGGGTGGTCCTCGATTTATGCACGTAAGTCGTGTGTCCTCAAAATATTTTTGTTAATTAAATTTACAAAATGATCAGTCTTGAGATTCATTTACATGTCTTAATGAACATGTCTTACATACATAACTATTTAATTGGCTGAATCTGGTATATTTTCTCCAATTTTTGTATTTAATGCCATATCATTTTTAGAATTCTGTGTTGTGTATCACTACTGTTGAAACAAACAGAGCAGTCTATTGTTGCACAAACTTTATCTTGCATTGTTCGTCCGGAGATATATATTTTTGGTCCATAATTTGAATTTAAATCCATGAATTATTAACGATAAATATTATTTTTTTGAAATCTCATGTAGACAGTGACCTTCATCTTGCTTTGAAGATCAAATTTGCAAATTTCATCAAGATTGGAATTAAACTATAGATTTATATAAGAAAGAAACACACAAGGACTTATCTGTTCGCTATGCATCTCAAACTGGCTAGACCAATCTTGATGAAATTTTTCATGGTAATTCCGATGGACCCTGGGAAGGTTTTAGGTAGGTCATGGTGGAGATATCACGCTATATGGATAGCACAATCTACAATTCGTTACCTCCCTCCATAAAAGAGGTTAATATGGATAATTATGTAGTGCCACACCAGTAAATGTGTTACGTTTGTAGTGCCACACTGTAGCCGACGAAAAAGACAGGCCGGGGCACTAAAAAGTCACATGACCGAAGTAGATCTAGCAACAATCCAATATTCATCGTTTCCATCTTGGATTTCAACAATCAGTGTTTTTTCGTTTGTTGGAAACAATGGAGATTGGATTGTTACTGGATCTACTTTGGTCATGTGACTTTTTAGTGCCCCGGCCTGTCTTTTTAGTTGGCTTTGTGCCACACCAGTTAATGTGTTAAGTATACAATGCAACACCAGTTAATGTGTTAACAAATTTTCATTCCCCCTTTCCCCCTCTTAGGGGTTGGTTTTCCTTATTCTTATTTGTTTTAAACCACCCCTGTATTACAGGAAACAAAACAAAACGACGCACGCATGGAACTGTTGCTGTTGAATGACGAAATCGAAACCAAAGCATCGGAGCTTTGGCGACATTGAAAATCAAGCTAGGCAGAACAAACAGGTTTCAAAAGCATTGAACAAATGCAAATGAAGGCGGTTCAACCGGGTGACAATTATCCACGACATCGTGCAAGGATCAACCAGGTCTCTTGCGAGTGATTAAGCTGAGAGCGAGCTGTTGAATCCACGAGGTAACGGCGGTGGTAGCCGTGGGGTGGAGGAGCAGCGACGGCCAAGTTCTACGACTGGAGAAGCGGATCGGATCAAGATCTCAACGGTTGACAAAAGCAACATCACAGCAAGTTCATCAGGTTCCTTAACATACTGTCTAGAGGTGTGACAGCATAATACACAGATAAGTGATAAGTGAACATATGTTTCCTGTTTACAATTAAAATGAGGTCACTTCGATTCTATAAGAGAGAGAACATAGAACTTAAATTGAACTATTGCATTTGCGCGTTTAAATAAGTATAGTCAATTATCATAAAATTTCAATTCTTGGAAATTCAGAAGTATTGCGAATTGTTTACATGCTATATTCATATACAGGGTGTTTTTGAATTGAGTACAGATTTTTTGGGAGATGATAGAAGAGGTCCTTAGAAGTATTTTTTGTCATATGAACATGGGGTCCCCGCAGCTCCGTTTACTTACAATACTGCAATGAACAATCAAATGACACCGGAACGCAGTGTGCGTTGGTAGCAATGACGTATATTAAAGATAGACTCCGAATCCTATTGTTAACAGCGGCAAAAAGTGAAGCAAATTGAGCCATGATAGTTCTGGGCAGGAGTGAGCCGTGGAGTAATTACTTGTCTGGCTGCTTTCTTTTTGAAGATTTTGGACCCGAGGAATAATTAATCCAAAACCATTATTCAAAGTTGTTCTGCAAACAGACAAGAAAAAGTATCAGGAATCATTTTCACAAAAATAAATCAAAAATACATAACTAAAATGAAAATACGTTACTGAAAGACAATCGAAAAGAAATTGAAATTGAAACCATGATCGAAAAATTGTTTATAAAATATAATAAAATACTTCAAATACAAAGTAAACGAAAAGATAAACTTATCACTCAGTAATCGGCGTGTGAAAGAATTATTAATCAGCTACTCTCGTGTTTAGCCATGTGTTTTGCATCATCATCACTCACTTTCAGCCATGACAGTTCTGGGCATGGAGCTTCCCAAGTTACAACAATAGGATTCGGAGTCTATCTTTAATATACGTCATTGGTTGGTAGGCCTAGATTATTTTATTTTTAACAATTAACACAAGCAATCTACTGTATGACTTTTACAGTAATTGTTCGAAATGACCGCCATTTGCTTCATAGCACAATTCGCAACGCCTTATGATGGATTGATGTACGCGTGGAAACAGTTGATTTGCACGGTCGCTGATGTCACCTGCTGCCGCGACAACACGAGCCGCCAATTCTTCTTCGGTATGTACGGGTTAGGACTACACCATTGATTTTATGCTTTCCCATAAAAAAAATCCATCGGTGTGAGATCTGGCGATCTCGGTGGCCAAGCTACTGGTCCGCCACGACCAATCCAACGACCAGGATATGTCTCATTTAGGTAATCTCTAACTGCTCTTGTGTAATGCGAAGGTGCGCCGTCCTGTTGAAACCACATCAAATGTCTGGTCATTAGTGGAACATCTTTAAGAAGACCAGGGAGCTCCTCCTTCAGGAAACCAAGGTATGTTTGCCCGTTAAGACGGCATGGTAGGAGATATGGCCCAATCGGGACATGGTGAATCATGCCTGCCCAAATATTCAGTGAAAAACGATGCTGGAAGCTGTTAACATGTCTTGCACATGGGTTGACATGAGACCACAGATGACTATTGTAGGCTACCAACGCACAATGCGTCCCGGTGTCATTTGATTGTTCAATGCAGTATTGTAAGTAAACGGAGCTGCGGGGACCCCATGTTCATATGACAAAAAATACTTCTAAGGACCTCTTCTATCATGTCCCAAAAAATCTGTACTCAATTCAAAAACACCCTGTATATAGATTGAATGGTGTATATGGGGAAGTGGTCTGAAATTTGACAATCCAAGGAGCCGTTATGTAGATTATCCGATGAAGCAGAGAAAGTTTGATCGATAAGTGAGTATGAGTTATAGGAATTAGAGAAGTGTGTGTAGGTGGAAATTAGTGGGGATAAACCGGCTCTAGAGGTTATGTCTAGAATTGAGGTGGTATTTGAGGAACGTGTGGAGAAGTCGAGGTTGAAATCACCTGTAATTATAATTTTGTAAGGGGATAGGCTAAGGTCAAGGAGCATGGTGAAGAAAAAAGTGGAAAAATTGGGAAGCTGACCTGAGGGTGGACGGTAGATGGTGATTACATAGAATCTATTGTTAACTAGTATTGTTAGTATTTCAAAATCTTCTGTGTAAACGGTATAGGTGGTATTAAGAGTGTAGTGGAGAGAATTAGAAATGTAAATTGTTATACCTCCGCCTTTTTTGCTGGGACGGTGGAGAGATTCGAAAGAGAAATGGGTTAAGGGGGGGACGTCCAGGGAGGATTTTATCCAGGTTTCTGTTAGTGAGATACAGTGAGGAGAGGAGTGGAGAAGCGGTAGAGAAGCGGTAGAGAAGCGAAGAAAGCGGGAGAGTTGGAGCGAAGACTGCGAATATTTAGAGATAAAAGAAAAAATGAATAAGGTGCAGAGAGGGAGGGGTTGTTATCTATAGAAGAGTTAAATTCAGAGAAGGTCGTTAGGGAGAGTGGGGTTGACATGTCCAAAGAAAAGAGGAGGAATTTTGAGGTAGATTGTGGATAAATTACCAAACGAAAGGTGGGGGTTGTAAAAGGGGTGAAATTGACATAATGTAAAAAATAACGAATGTAGAAATTAAATAAAGAGAGATCCAGTGGTATTGTTCAGATGTTGAAGAACAGTAAAGTTGGGGATGGCAATGGTGTTTCCGGAGGAGTCTTTTGTGAAGATTCGGCCGCTGGATGTCCACACGTTACGGGGGCCAAGCTTAGACTTGGCTGAGCATGATAAACGGTACCGGAGAGGCGTAAGGTCCTCCGCTATGTAAGTGTGGGAGCCTTTAAGCTTGCACCGGTTTTTAATGATGATGTCTTTTTGGAGAGGGGAGGAAAATTGTAGGAAAATAGGCCGAATTTTATCGGCGGAGCGAGGTCCAACACGGGAAGCGGAATAGATAGCCGAAGGGTCGAGTTTAACGTCTAGCTTTGAAGAGAATAAATCTAAACAGTCAGAGATAGTATTAGAAGAAGAAGATTCAGCAGGACCATAGATTCTAATGTTTGAGCGACGATTGTACTGGTCGATGTCGTCGATGTGTTGTTGGATGTCGGAAAATAGGTCGCTCTGTGTGGAAGCAATCGGGTAATTCGTAGGTGAAGGCAGGGGGATAGGATGAGAAATTGTAGAGTCGATTTTAGTAAGATGACTTTCGATCGCGTCTAGACGTGCCTCAGTGGTCGAGATGCGGTGAATAATGTCCGAGAAAAGTATATCTATTTTGGAGGTGAGTCGTTGGAGAAGGGTATCGAATAAAGTGTCTAGGTTGGAAAAATTCGAAAGGTAGTCTGAGATGCCCTTCTCAATTGCGGCACAAATAGAGTCATCAAGAGAGGGCGGAGGCGTATTCAAGGCGTGGCTACGAGTTGCTGGTTTGTTAGGCGGGCCTTTGTTTCTCCCTTCACGCGAAGACATAATGGAAGCCAGGGATCTAAGGCACCAGGTCAGTAGGGATAGTTGTTGTGAGAAAGTAGGTAAAGTAGTCTGCACAAGATGAGCTGGATGGTCTACCTCTAAATTAGAGGGACAGGGTTACATGAGATAACAGAAAAAAGAGTCCATATAGGAACTTATCGAGGAGTAATCAATCTGGAAATGGTAGATACGTGTAATATAGCGTGAAGAGGATAATCAGTCGTAGGAAGGAAACAATTAGATGACGGCGAACGTAACAATAGATGACGGAAACAGACGTAGAGGAGAATGATTGTTGGATGAAAGTTCTTATGGCGGAAAAAGATTTAGATTCCACAGTAAGTAAAATAAAAATATAATGGGAAACAGAGGAAATACAACCTGAGATTTCCGAAAATGTCCACAGCCGTCTGAGAAGTTTAACAAAATGAAGGCGCGCTCAAGAAAGGTGGGTAGGAGCTGATATATATTAACAAAGAGACAGTTTTTGAGAGAGCGATTTCCAAATGAAGCCAACCAATTACCATATTTTTCCCTTTATTCACTTTGGTAATCAACACTGACGATAAACACAAAGCAACGCTAATCCGAAGCACCACCACAACACTATCCGTTGAAAACACACTTCTTCTTGAAGTATACTGACGATCACTAGCCTGTGCAATCTTTGATGACACTGTAAGACACCTCTCGACGACGTATCTTAAACATAGGCTGCAGTACTTAGGCTAGCTTGGCTAAATAAAAATTTTAAACACCACAATAGGGCACTGTAACACTCGCACCGCACAAACACAGTAGGATCTCGCTGAAACCGCACTGCTAAAGAAGAATGAAAATCACAATCACTTGCACAAAAATAACTTTTTTTTTGAAAGCAGAAAATCTGATTAATCTGAGGAGTCAATAGCACTCATCGTAACCAAACACTTTCACAAATATCACCATCACAGTAGCACTTGTAAATCAAGAGTAGCGCAATAAGGCACCAAAAACAAAAGTATAAACACAACAAACCTCTGTGTTTGACGACCACGTATACGTAGAACAATAACAATTGTATACACTCTGTGTACCACAATGACGTTAACCCTGACGCCGATGTCGAGCAGAATGCACTGCTTATCACGACGACGTAATAACAGAGCCACAAATGACTGTACACACTCTGCGTATCACGATGACGTTTCTTACAGAGACTAATCGACTGTACACGCTCTAGACTACCACGACGACGTATGTTAAACGTAGGCTGCAGTACTTAGTGTCACGTACCAAATTGCACAGTGGAAGCTTTGCTAGGGTTAAAACCAAATAACGGGACACTAAGTCAAAGCACTACGATTTAAGAACGTACGAAAACTTTTAATCATTCAATACTTCATTTACATTAAATAAAACACAGGAAACAAATGCAATAATGGAGTGAAGCAAAATTAAATAATAAGAGATACAAACACTCAATTGGTAAAAGCAAAAATGTAGGGCAACAAATAAACTGAAATAAGCTTAGCGCTAAATCTAAGAGCTTACAATATACAGGGTGAATACAAAAGTCTGAACCCCCCTTTTATTTTTTGAACCGAAGCAGATACGTCAATTTTGATGAATCCAATGAATAGGAAGTTGTGGGTGGCCTATCCCATGGTGCACTTTTCATCATCCCAAATATGCAAATTAGGACACATTCAAAATTTATCTCAAAAACCGTAAGTGATAGAGAAATAAACCCAACTGCAAACTTGTTCAGCATAAAAAAACAAACAAAACAAAAAAACATCCAAATCGGACCAACCAATCACCCACAATCACGTGGTGAACTGTTTGTAGCTTACAAACAGTCACATTGCACAAGGAAAACAGAATGTTGATATTTCCACCATGTAAAGCATGCAAATCAAAAAATTAACATAAATTACCATACTCACATTCATTTTCATGCGGAAAAGCAAATAAAAGGCATGTTTCAGCACACAGAAGACAACAATTCCAGGATGGCAAGCTACACTGTTCCAGAAATGGTCAACATGATCATCTGCTTCGGAGAGGCAAGGAGAAACCTACATGCTGCAGTTAGGTTGTATCGAGACAGATACCCTAACGAACGCCATCGAGCATTTTGTTGATTAACTTTTTTTTAAACTGTTTGAAGTAACTTGTTTGTCGAAATATAACACTGCAATATTCACTGGCGAGAAACGACCCGGCCGATACGGTTGTGGAAGAACGCCGTCAAACCATGAGGAAATACGCCGAGATAACGAATTCGCTCCCAGCACACAATACATCTCCGTTCCTCTAGTTGAAGGTTCTCGAGCCACATTTCCACTTCGAAACGGGTAATACTAACAACACCACCTTTACTCAAAGCCTGAGCGCGAAAACGTCATACATTGTTACATCACCTATGGTATGGTATTGTTAATCATATTTCAACTAATAATAAGCCCGAAATTGTCCCTACCGTAGGTGATGTAACAATGTATAATTTTTCCGTGAGCAGGCTTTCTCTCTAGGCGGTATTGGTAATACTCAGAAGATTGACCGACGAAAATTTACTTACAGGAATTCGGCCTAACCCGCTACGTCGAACGGCGACTGGAATTTTCCACGGTCGGACGTGCTCAGTAGAGCTCCCCATTTCACGTGAACCAAAATACACGGGTACACGTGTATTTAATATGTCCGTGTATTGACCCGTGTATTTACAGCATCACGGGTACCCGTGTACCTATGTATCAGTGTACCGTGTAGCTACACGTGTACATGGGTACCCGTATATTTCAGTTCCATGAATGCTCAAGCGTTTAAATTATTGAATCAGATATCAGAAAGAAAAACACAATAAAAATAATATTCAAGAAAAAAAACAATACACTTTACACTATGTACAATTGCTAATTATAACACTCGAATGATCATATGTCACATGTAATTATAGCTAAAATTTGGAGTAGCGCAGTGGAAATATAACAGCATGCAACAGCACACAAAGTAAGATAATAAATGATAAAGTTTATTGAAAATTAAAAATAAAAGTAAAAATGACTATGAAGGAACCAAGTGGGTCCCTTTTTGCAAAAACAAATCAACCTGTTCACAAAAATGAATAATTACTAAACAAGGTTAAATATGAACAGGTTAGCCTTTACCCGCACCTCCGTGCGAATAATCTAAAACTAAAAGATTAACCTTAAACTTAATTCGAACCTTCAAGGCACGCTAGCCTAAAGGAAAACTACGCCAAAGGCTCAAACGCAAGCCTTTACAACATTAATTCAGCTAGTAAACATCACAAAACTTACAAGCTAAATAAATGAATACAACAATTAATGTCTAAACGACCAAAAACTGTAATTACTAGATTCACATAAAATAGCTTAGACCGTCAAAACAATGGAAATAAATAGCTTATTTGCTAACTAAGTAAATTGCTTAACACTAGACACTAAGATAGGTCAAAATAGAAATAGCAACTTAACTGGGTCGGTCTCCAAAATGCTTAAAAAGAAACCAACCTCCAACTTACTCGTTTTAAACAAACAGTAAGCAAAATGCCAATCAAAGCTTAAACATATGAAACCTAATAGAAATCAATTGAACAGTTATGGTAATTTACAGTACTCGTTCTCATAAATTTCCCAGCTACCATAAGAGCTTACATAAGCGCAAAGCGGCGCACTCGCAAACAAATGCTCCAATTGCGAGAGCTAAAATTAGTTAAATAAAATTCACAGAAAGTCACTATCGGGAAAAAGTTCAATGTCCGGGGAGAGTCTATCAAATTAGAATTACAATCAGCACAGTCACTAAATAAACACAATTTGTAGGATTCTTTTTTTTTTTCTCTCTGTTTGAGATGCAGCTTTTACAAAGCAATTGTACAACATAAAAAGCTTTAAGTTCGCTTTTTACAGTTCAGAAATTCAGAGTCACAAGAGGCCTATAATAAAAGAAAACTACATTATTCCATAATACAAATTAAGTTGGAAAGGGAAACATTAAATGCACATGTTAAGAAAAACGGGCAAATGCGTGACTTGACTCCAACTTATTTTCTTCGTGAGCTGAATGACGCTTCACCACACTTAATTATGACAAAACCAAAATGGGCCGTAAGGTATGCCCGCATACCGCAGGGCCAAAGCCCACACACTTGAGTGCACTTATACACGTCACGGCGACTTAGCTCAGAAAATGCTTTCTTAATTAATGTGGCTACACAGCCTACTGTAATGGACGCACTTACTAAGGCAAATCCCTGGTCGGCGACTGAAACACTCGGCGCACGGGGAGGCGAGCCGAACTCCGGCGACAGGCACTTTTCACGATGCAGACTCTTACGTTTTGCGTCGGCACAAATCTCCGCCATCTGGGCTTCTCCGCACGGCAAGGCATTGCATAACGAGATACACGCCGTCTCCGCAGACGTCTCCGTCGCAGCAGCTTGAGGACGAGCCTTCCCCTTCAGTGTGTCGAAAACTAAGCAGTCCCGATGCCTTCTTTCAGTCGTGGCCAGGAGCCTCTTTTCTTGCCATCGTCCATCGGTCGTCGCCAATTTGCTTCTCCTTCTCTGTCTCTGCTCTCCCTTCGAGCCCGCACTCGAGAGCCTTGCTCCTCCCTGATTGGTTCCTGCGTCCTGATGTTGTCTATGACGCTGTCGACGTCGATTCCGTTTTCGCTCCGAATTGTAGAACACTCTAGAGCGAAAACGATCGACTATGTCACCGGAATTATTAATATTGTTAAAATTTCGTGACATCATAGTAATTTGTCTTATTTTCTAAAATCATAAGTTATAAAATAATTTGGTTCACTTCATTGATAAATATACTTAAAATTCTACCATGATCTCATGTAGAATTTTGTAAATTTATATTTGCATAAGAGGAAATATAAACAAACCACTTAAGCTCAGTGGGGTGTTTTGTACTAACCAATTGCTGATAATATATCACACAGTTTCATTAAGAACTGAAGAAATTGAATGCTAATTCTCAAAATTTTATTCACAAAATTTTATCACAGTTCAATAAAAAAAATGGAAAAATCATCATATCAAATTTGCTCAAAAAAGCAATGTTTTAATGTACAAAATTAGCTTAAAGCAGAAAATAATTTACAGGATAACTGTTTAAAAAATAAATACTTTTTATATAAAAGTTTATAGTTTTATTAGACTCCTGTTTTTCAGAAAATAAACATATCGTTCGTTTGCAACGTGATGTTTTGTGATTTTAGCTTGAATGTCTTGAACGGACACGTGTATAAAAATACACGGATGGCGGTACCCGTCTACCCGGATACACGGGTACCGTCATTCATATTTACACGTGTATTAAGAACACGGATCCTTAAGTCACAGGTACACGGTACCCGTCAAAAATCGTAGGCTCTAGTGCTCACATCCGTCGCAGGAAGTCTTTTCTTTCCACGACGAGAAGCCGACGAAGAGCTTTCATTACTCGGCAAAACTCTCGCTCGCTGCGAAACATTAATGCCTCCAAGCTTGGCATTAATCTCCCTTTTTCTGTATTGCTCCTGTCTCCGTCGCTCACTGCTCATCGAGTTAATTCCATCTGACGCCGACGACTTCACAATCCCGTCTGTCCAGTTTCTGCTCTCGCTTCCTGTCGCTTTCCTTCGTGCTGATAATCGAATCTCCCGCTCTTCTCTCGCCGCGCTGAATCTCGGGAACTTTGCTCCTCCAAAAGACACGTGTTTTGTTACAGCGAGGTTTTTTCGCTGTAACAGAAAGTTTCATTAAAGTCGGTTTTTTATACTCTGTTTAATCTTGTGGCTCTTTCATTCCACAGTTTTTGCTTAATTTTTGATAAATACGAGGGGCGTTCAAATTTGACCTGTACTTTATTTTTTGTAAATTTCATTGTTGTAAAAATCTAAACTTTCATTGTTGAGATAGCAATCACCACCTATCATGCAAATGCACTACTCATCCGGTTACCATGACAAACGATTGTTTGTTTAAACAAAATGACGGACAGCAATGTGTCGACCAAAGTAGAACAACGAATAATCATCAAGTTTCTCCACAACGAAAATGTGAAAGCATCTGAAATCCATCGGAGACTTCAAAGACAGTTCCCCGAGTCATGTTTGTCTGGATCATCCGTCTTTGTTTGATGCCAAAAGTTTGAAGGAGGGCGAGAAATCCATCGGCAATGAACCTCATAAGGCAAGGCCAGCAACTGCTGTCAATGACGGCATCATCGCACGAACAAATGAGCTGAGAAGGAACAACAGGCGGATTCAATAGTGAACATCAGCACTGGCAGTGTGGAGACCATCATCCACGATAAGCTGAAATTCAACAAGATCTGTGTCAGATGGGTCCCTAAGCAACTCTCCGAGGATCACAAAATCACCCGGGCGGTAATCTGTTCCATGCTGCTGCAGCTACAGTGGCGGCCAAAAGTATTCAATCAGAAGCTTTTTAATTTTAGTTATGATCATGAATGTGGTAAAAGATATAAAACATCATTAAAGATTCTGTAAAATTATCTTATTGTCAATGTTTTTTTGAACATGTACTTCTTAAAATGTTATAAAATGTTAAGATGCCTGGTATTCAATCATATTAAAAGACAAAACAAAAAAATCTGAGTTAGGTTAATTATTGATAAAGGAACAAAAGTAACACATTAAGATATTAGCATTTTGTTGCAAAGCCTTTTGCTGCAATTATAGCTTCACAGCGTCATGGCATTGACTCGATTAGACTATTTATGGAAAGTGGAGTGACGTTCTTCCACTCTTGCTCTAAAGCCAACATTAGGGCTGCTTTAGAAGAATTTTTTTGTGCTCCAACACGATGCCCAAGTTCATTCCACATATGCTCGATGGGATTTAGGTCGGGGGACAGCGAAGGCCATTCTAATATTCGACGTTTCGTCTTTCCCATCCATTCCTTTACTGATCTGGCAGTGTGCTTTGGATCATTATCTTGCTGGAAGACCCAACCTCAGGGCATGTGCTTCTTAGCATAAGGTAACAGAGCTTCCAAGATCTCTTTGTATTTTATTTGGTCCATGATACCTTTTACTGGGATCAATGGTCCGATGCCTTAGTAGGAGAAATATCCCCAAGCCATCACAATGCCTCCTCCGTGTTTCACGAGTGGGACGTTGATATCGTACATTGTTTCGGGTTCCAACTGGAACGTACTGACGTCCATCATTGTCAAACAGCATAACTTATTCTCATCACTGAACAGGATCTTCTTCCATTCGGATGGTCCCCAACTCAAATGTTCTCGTGCAAAAGCTAACCGTGCCTTCCTGTTCTTGCTACTGGTGAGAGGCTTTTTTACACCGATGCGCCCATTAAGTCCTGCAGTTTGTAGCCGACGTGCAACGGTTCTTCGACTTATATTAATGTTTATTTCCAAATTCAGTTCACGATTGATTTGGCCAGCATCCTTCGTTTGATGAGCTTATTGATTCTTGAAGTTGCTTTTCTTGGGCGTCCCAACTTCGGCTTGTTAGCTAAACACTTTGTATCATTAAATTTCTTCATTGTGTAGCTAACCCTTGATTGAGCTACACCCAATAATGCTGCTACCTCGCGTTGTGTTTTGCATTGTTCGTTGCACATTTTAACAATGATTTCACGCAGCTGAATCATGGATGAAAGAAACAGGATGGACGACTCCCTATACTTCCCCAGCAAGTTTGATTTCAGAGCGACATCTGGATTTTTGCATGAAAATTAGCATCTGTCGTCTGCTTAGGGAGAAGAGGAAAAGCTGTCCATAGGCTCATGGTTATTGTTGACATATTGCTAGGAGACCAGAAACAGCTGCGATTTCTTTGAAACTTTTAATATATATTTAGTTCATGTGTACAGTATTATGATTTAATGAAGAAATATTTTCCATTTTCATTTTGATATCTTTTAATGTAATTTTAAATATAATTTTTAAAGCAAAACTTTATACGTATATAATTAAATTGTTAAAAGAATCGTATGTAATTTTAATAAAAATTACATTTTAACTCCAAGACTTAATATTTCAATAAACTAATTCAATAAAATAATAAAAAATACTTTAATACAAAAAAATTCAAAAGAACTCAATGAAATACGTAATATTTTTGCTATAGGCGGCCATGCTTTTCTCCTCTAACAGCTGTGTAAACAGAAACCATGCGAAGCGAAACCAAATATTTCGGTATTTTTCACTTAAGAATCCAGAGGGCGCCACTGAAAAAAAACTCACGCACGACTTATAGGAGTCGTCTATCCTGTTTCTTTCATCCATGGCTGAATTGAACAGTATGGTGCCATTTTTTCACTTAGTTCGTTTGTAAAATGCACACAGCAATAAGGTTAGAAATCACCGAGAAATATTTAAATAATGAGATTGATCGATTTCTTTTGACCAGGGGTGTTAAGGTTTTAATTGACACCAAATAAAAGAACACATTTACATATTAAAAATTTTGGCTATATTAATCGATTGTATCTGATCTTTCCAATGTTTTTTTTATTTTTTGATTCGAGTGAAAATAAGCAAGTTCTAGTCTAAAAAAGCTTTGATTGAATACTTTTGGCCGCCACTGTATATGACAGGGAGGGTGACAGCTTCCTAAAGTGTGTTCTGAACACCGATAAGACATGGATTCATCACCATACTCCTGAAAGCAAACTCACCACGACCCAAGAAATTCAAGATGACACCGTCGGCAACGAAAGTGATGGCTACTGTATTTTGGGACATCAAGGATAGCATCCAAGTCATTTTTCTGGAAGAATGTCGAACTAAATGCACCTTACAACTATGACATTTTGAGGATGTCCTTGAAGCCGGCATTAAGGAAAAAGCGACCAGAATTCCTTACCAGTGGTGTTTGTTTTCTGCAAACACACACTCAAACTGTGGACACACTAACGGAACTCAAATGGGACATCTTACCATATCCTCCATAGAGTCCGGATCTCTCCCCGTGCGACTATCACCTTTTAGGACCATTGATGGAGTTCTTGGGAAGGCAGAGATTCGGCTCCAATTAGGAAGTGAAAAAGGCTGTCCTGATTTGGTTTCGACCTCAGCCTATAGATTTCTACAGAACCGGTATCCAGATGCCCCCGGAACGGTGGAAAAAATGTGTAGCGAAGCAAGGAGAGTTCTTTGAGAAATAACTGGTGTGTGTGTGTGTGTGTGTTTCTTAGTAGTTTCCTGATTTTATAAAAAATAAAGTCCAGGTCAAATTTGAACGCCCATCGTACTTCTGTTTGTCCCTAGGATATGTAAAAATAATGATCATGTAGAATTACTTCAGGATTGTGTTAAGATATGAGTCATACGTGAGGGTGCAAAATTATGTAGATGCTAAAGCACCCAAAACGCTAACGAACCAATCAACCAAAGTAGCATTTTACAAGCTGATATGATGTCCTTGACTATTTCGTACGTAATCTCGCATTTCTTGCAGATTCCATTTTAAATTATTATTGTTGTCGTTATTAATATTACTATAAAATAACTGTTGTATAATTATTGCTGGAAATTACTAATTACTGACTAAATCATTTGCGCAATAACCACTTTACAGATTTCATCACAAAAGTTTTTTCATATTTGCTGTTTGAGAAGAATTCATTATTCGTTAAACAATCTCTAAAATGACGCAGTTTAAACTCTGCCACTTTATACGTCAAAAGTTGGACAATTTTTACGCTTAGTCATTGAATTTTAATTTACCTTTGCTATCAAACAGCTGTTGTTCACAAAAAATTATTCAAAAGTGTTGCCATAAATAAGCTCGTTTCGGACAATTGATCTGACGTCAGGATATATAAGGGAGGGAAAAAAATCCTATTTCGTTTAGAATAACAACCATATTCAACCAATAACAACTACAATTTAAATGGTATCACTTGTGATCGAATTTTGTTTTCATTATTAAATAACAAGTAACATAAGAAAGATAAATCGATTGTGATAAGAGAAATTTAATGGAATCCCAGGGGCGTGAACAGTTATCGCATTTCGGATAATATCGACAGGGTATTTTATATTTTCTCCTCCATAATTTAAATTGCTATATCAATTGAAAATATTTTTCTATATTCTAAGATATAACAGTTGACTTAAATGTACGAATCCTCAATATTTCTTCTTAAAATAGCTTCTCTTCAATTCTAAAGAAAAACGAAAGAACAAAATGACGTCACTATTGACACGAATCATTAAAAACATTAATGTCGCGTTTAATGTGTGTTCATTGCAGAAAATGATCAACACGAAACCATTCTCGTATTGATCAACGATTCGAGAAGGTCATTTCTTCTATTCAAATTCAAACAAATACATCCAATTAAAAATAACGAATCAATTTTTACTTCAAGTTCTTTCTCCGCAAACAGCGCTGTTCCCTATTCGATTGATTTTCCTTTTTCTCTTTTTGTTTCCTATTCGTGATTTTTCTATTTACGTATGCATTCGTGACAGAAATGTTTTCTGATCAAAAAAAGGCGGAAAAGAACAAAATGTGAAGGTGCATTGCTTTTTTCTACTTCCCTCTCTCTCTCTCTCTCTCTCTCTCTCTCTCTCTCTCTCTTTTTCCCTTCAATGTGATTTTTAAGAGCGAAACCGTTATTTTAGAGCCTCATTAAAAAAATGACCACAATCTTAAAAACCCCGTCCATTTCCTCGTCGATTGGAGTTCCTCTTCAAATGTCATCGACGAGCAGACAATCATTGGATCTTTCGTCTGATTGGAATTAAAAAAGTGGAAGCCCATAGCGTTTATGTATCTTTCCTATCTCCCCCAGCCATCAAAGTGTTATTAATTTCTCCCCTCTTTCTGGTACCAAAGTCCCGTATTGGTGCGATTGTCGAGTTGTTTTGCCACTGGCGACGTCACTTAGCGACCGGTGGTGAACCATCGATTAGAAGTCGCCGTTCTCACTCTTCGTCACCCGTTGACGTTTCTCTCCACCAGAGGGATATCATGTTGAGTTCCTGAAGGTGGAGGGTTTACCTGATTAATTGTTTTTGCAAAAGTCATTACCCCATACGACGCGCTCTTCATTAAGAGCAACTTATCTGACAATAACGACAAAGACACCTACGCCTAGTAGAGGTGTCTCAAAAGTTTTGAGGCTTGTGAGAAGCTTTCAACGACATAAAGAAGAAAATTTTTCAAAAGCAGAATCGGTCGAAGAATGGGAATCGTCTGCAGTGCCAACAACGCTCCTACGGTAAGACATGTATTGTGTGTCTTAATTTTCGTTTTCGTTTTTGGGTTCAAACCTAAGTTTAACCATAATTACTTAGTTAATGCTTAGAAAATAAACAGAAATCGTATAAATTTTCACATATTCTATATTCTATATTAAATTTGAAAACGAATTTCAATTGCAAATCAATCTAGATAAATTTCCATTCTCATTACGATGCACCTTTAGTAACAAATAACAAATGTGTTGTTAAATTTAGAGATCATTATGAGGAAACAATAAATGTATATAAAGCATATTATGCATTAGAAATATCAGCACCCCTTCCATTTTATTGCAAATTAATGACCATTTAAAAAAACAATAAACACGTTTACTTAACGCATAAAATATGCACCGAATGACATTAAAGGAAGTAAATTACTGAATAAACTCTACTCGAGAATAAATTGCTTTAACGGTAATTTATGCATATATTTACAAATCTCTATTGTTATTTAATGACCACAGCATGCAACCAACATCTAAACGAAACCATGTAACGCGGCAATATTTGCTGCGAGTAAATCTGACACCTCGATTGTGGAAAGGAATTTAGAAATTAATTTTGAAATTATCGTTATAAGTAAGAGGTCTTTTTGATGAAATTTTCGATCTTAATTGCCATAGAAGGCCATTTGGCTAATGAGAAGTTTTCGACCACATTGACGTTTTTAGAACCATTAGGCACCTGTTTTTCGGCAATTTATTATTTCGTTCAAATTTTTTGGGTTTTTTTTCTTAGGAAAAAAAACATGGGTTTAAATGCTTCCACGGTCATAATTATTTTAAAGGGCAATTAATTAATTTTAAATCAACTCAGATTTACAGAACTTGGCGAGTAGTCGGAGAGAACGTAAATAAATGAACGTTCCTTTCATTTTCTATAGAAGAGATTTTCATATCACCACATAATTTCCTTATAAAACAATAACTGTTTAAACTAAAAAAATGTTTTCTGTTCTAAGCAATCTAAAGAAGAGCCTTTTGAGTTTTTTACACCAACGAAGGTATTGGTCACAGTTTTTAACGCTTTTCTTAAAAACCTTTTTTCAAGAGGACAATTTATTAGATAAATTTAAATTATTTAATTTGAGAAGGAACATTTTGGATTTTTTACTAATATTTAATTTTTTTATTATTTTTATTTTATTCAAGTAAATACATTAATATAATAATAATAATAAAATAATAATAATAATAATAATAATAATAATAATAATAATAATAATAACCCTCGTGTGGTCCTACGTCCGCGTCGTGCGTGGAGGGCAACATCTTAGGTTGATGGTCCTGGTTAACAGGTCTTATCTCCTCTACCATTACATTAATTTGAGGGTCCAGATGACCCCGTAGGGCTGATGAACTGATTACTTTAGCCAAGGACCTGCTGATGATGGAGATGGCTAACAGGACCACCCATATTGGTGCTCATTATGAATGATGCATGTGCATTATTTGATAACGGCTCGGACGTCACTTGGATTAGCAGGTCCGCGTTCGTGGGTTAGGCAGAAGCTCACGTTCGAAAAATATGTCACAATCTCCCAGGGCCACTGGTGACGAAAGCAGAATCAATCCCTGTGCGGCTACTGCAATGTCACAACCTGTCCCTAGCGCTTCAAGAGCTCCTTTGCCCTCGACCTTCAAGGCAGGCAAGCCACGCCAACGCATGAAATGTAACAATGACATAAACCATTCTATCATGCGAGCCTACTACGCAGTCACTAAATTGGAAACTGACACTACAGCTTACAGAAAACGCTTATATAACGTTTTCAAAGAGACATATCCTTACATCACAGTCACTGAACAACGCATTGCAGATCAGCGTCGCACAATTGTTATGAACAACTTAATACCCTTACCCACACAACAGAAAATAAAGCAAGAAGTTGCACAACAACTACAAGAACATGAGCCATCTACTCAAACCGGCACTCAAAACACAGATTCAAACACTAACATTGACATCACTAATGAACTTGTAGAACACACACTCAACAATGAACTTCACCATGATATTCGTCCACAACACAACATGAATACCAAACTTATTGAAACATTAAATGACACCCTACAAAGATACCTTACAGTTTACACGGGAACAGATCCCACACAAAGATCAGGTATACCAAAAATAAGCATAAATAGCAAAACAGGGGAAATTTTATTTTACATGAACGCATATATCTTGCCATAGTACATTGAAGAAAAACTATCTTTAGAATACATACACCTTCTCATTTACACTGGAGCTCTTACAGTTATATCCACACTGGGAAAGAAATCAATTCAAAACACAAATAAAAATTATACACCCAACAGAAACCTAAATGGCAAAAGCGGATTGAGTCGGATATCGACGTAGTCCGCAAGCGGCTAGGTAGACTTACCCAGTACACTAAAAATAACACTTCATTAAAGCAGAACAAATGCCTCAGACAAAAGTTAGCTGCAACGCCTGAAGAGATACAAACATGCACTCAGCGCAAACAACACAATGAGTTATTCGCAAACAATGAATACATTCTATAAGCAGTTAAAGAATATGCACATACACAAAACACTAATCTGCCAACACAAACAGCACTCCAACATTATTGGCCGTCGGTTTGTTCTGTCTCAGTTGAACATAATAGGGAAGCTAGCTGGATCAGGGAAGAGGAGCAATCAGCATCCACACTAGCAAACATGCCTTATACTGACATAAAACCAGATGAACTCTCACAAGTCATTAAACGTACTAACAATTGGAAGGCTCCAGGTGTAAACAGGATTCAGAACTTCTGGTATAAGCGCTTCACCTGTTTGCATCTGACCATTGCAAAACAGATTGCCAACACCTTGCAAACACCACAAACAGTGCCATACTTCCACACACAAGGAATAACATACATTGTACCAAAGTCACATAACACTAGAGATCCCACACAACATCGACGTATCACATGCCTGCCTACACTTTACAAAATAATAACTGCCTGTATCGCAAACAAAATTTATACACACATAGACACAAATAACATTCTCACTGAGCAACAAAAGGGATGCCGTAGAAATCACATGGGTTGTAAGGAGCAACTCCTGATAGACAGTGTGGTCCTCGGGTAAACTCACAATAAACATCGACACCTCCATGCAGCCTACATTGATTGCAAAAAGCCTCTGAAAATGTCCCACACTCATGACTTTTATACACCTTACGATTATTCATAGAATGGATAGTCCCTTCGCTCTGTGTTGCATTCTTTGAGTTATTATTTAACCAATTTGGAGTTATAATTTAACTTCTTGAGATTGTTCTGTTTACCTGCAAGTGTAATTATCCCGGGCAACGCCGGATCCTCTGCTAGTATAAAATAAACCCTACACTTATCACATTTTTAGAAAGTACAATGCTGCATTGGAGAACTACACTACACCTCACACTCAACAGTGAAACCATCACGACTGATAAAATAAGATAAACCGGGGCATTTTCCAGGGTGACTCACTGAGCCCACTCTGGTTTAAGACAAAATGCCTTAAATGCATTTCCAAACAGACTGAACAGCACAACTTACGGCTACACAATTAAACACAATAAAAACTTCCACTACACGATTTCACACTTACTCTACATGGACGACATGAAAATCTACGCCTCCACGCAAACACAATTGCACCAGTTACTCGACATTATACTAACTTTTTCAAAAGACATACACATGCAATTTGGGTTGGACAAATGCAAAACCATTCACATTGAAAATGGAGTACTCAGGGAAGGGGGCTTCGCCTTAGAAGAACCAGGTCACATTGCTGCGATGAAAAATGATGAATTTTATAAATATCCAGGATTTAAACAAGCCAAGCTTCTGGAGCACAAACACATAAAGAATACACTGACTAAACATATCTTAAAACACATTTATATTCCAGAAATTTAATCAAGGCTATCAATACTTATGCCACCCCAATACTCTCGTACTCCTTTGGATTTATACAGTGGACACACACAGATCTTGAGGGACTTGAAAGGAAACAAAGTAAACTGCTTACAAAGCACAGAAAGTACCATCCACACACAACTATTGAAAGACTCACCCTGCCTCGTTCAGAGGGAGGCAGAGGTCTTATTGACATAATAGATCTACACCAGAAACAGACTCAATTACTCAGAGAATTCTTTTACTCTAAACAACACACATCACCATTACACAAAGCAGTCTGCATGGCTGATAACAAAATACACACCTTTGAATCTGAACAGCTTGCAGAACACCTATAACATTCCTACAACATGCACTAAACTTCAATCATGGCTCGGAAAGCAACTCCACGGTAGACATCCTTCTGACCTCAACCAGCAGCATGTCGACAAAAAAGCGTCGAACTTTTGGTTGAGTGAAGGAAGTCTCTTTGGGGAAACTGAAGGAATCATCATGGCCATACAAGACAAGGTTATTAACACTAAAAGCTACAGAAAACATATCAAAGATTCGACTGGTGGATCTTGCAGGAAATGCCATATCGCAGAGGAAACCATCCAACACGTCATATCCAGTTGCAAAATACTCACGCAGACAGATTATTTACACAGACAACCAGGTAGCCAACATCGTACATCAACATCTAGCTAAGATACACAAGCTTAGGGACATCCATACTCCATACTATAAATATATCCCAGACACTCACTGCGTTTACATGCACACTTTCGATCCGGATCGAAAGACCAGTTTCAAGTCAATCCTGAAAAAAGTGGCATGTAAACACCGCGATCAGTTTAGTGAAAAAAAAAATATAGAAAATTTTAGCTAGAATAAGTTCTTAGTTGATTTACATCTCAAAACAATAAATATTTATAAATGAATAAATTAATAAATTTTAAAATATATGGCATGCGTAGTTTTATTTTTGTAAATTTTTTTTTATCAAAATGTCATTTTTCCAAATTAAAATTTTTCAAATTTTCTATCAAATTGGGTTTATGTATATTTTATCAAAATGTAATTTAATAATTTTTTATCAAATTAAAATTATCAAATTAACTTTTATATTTATATCAAAAATTTCAATTTAAAAATTTCTATTTTATTAAATTATAATTTGATAATTATTTATAACTAGCAGAGATACCCGGCGTTGCCCGAGATAATTACAATTGTAGGTTAAACAGAACAACCTCATGAAGTTAAATAATAAATTTGTTTTCAGTAATTCTACAATTTCCTTCTATAGACGAAGCAGTTGTTCAGATGTTTCCGATGCACGGATAACTTTTTGTCATCTCTGCCCAATACTCATTCATTTCTTCGCTGGCATTTCGATAGATATGAATTATTGTTATAATCCTTCGAAAGATTATTATAGGACATAACACCATATGGTTGTTGGTTTGAAGAGTTGAGTTCATGTATGCTTTGTTATGTCGCCAACTATAGCTCGAACGAAGGGAATGCCTCCTCTGTCATCTTTCACTCTTTCTCACTAGTCTGCTAACTCTCCATTATCTCCAGTTACTGATCATTATTAAATATTTCCAAGAAAACGTTAACTTCTAAGAAAAGCCCGAAACAACAGGAATTCTACATATTGTTACAAATTCAATTTTGTTTTATAATTCTCAGAGGTGGGTTGGAACCATCATTCTTAATGAACTTACTTATATTGCACACTTTGCCCGGGCTTTACTTACCCTCTTGTTGTTCTGTCTCAGATTAAAATGTTATCCATCTTCACCCCCAGGGAGCATCACTGGATACTTTAGACCAGGGCCGTCCAACTCGTGCACTTCGCCCGCGTGCAACATAAAATGCTCGCGGACAAAGCTCACGGGCAAAGCCGAGGAGATAGTCCAAAACTCAGGAGGGGAGTGGGTATAGTTTTCCTATGCAGTGTTGCCAGACATTAGGGAGCGACTGCATTAAATGAGGCATTATTTCTTTTGTTACTGATACTTGCTTGTTTTTCGTCTCGCATAACATGGCGCGCATTCCTAAAAAGCATAAAATCACTGAACCAGTATTTAAACCGCAGTGGGAGAATATGGGTTTTTTTTCATTGTTCACAGATCGGATTCGAAATGCTTAATATGTAATCATGTCCTATCGGGGAAAAAAATATAATTCTACCTGACATCGAGAAAATTGTCACATTAAATCGAAGGAAATAAAATGGTAAGCTGCCTCGTTTTTTTTTTTACAATGTCGAATTGATAATTAGCAACTCGATTTTAAGGAACTGATCAACGTAATGTGCAAGGGCGCTGCCCGCGGACAGAAATCTTGGGCAGCCCTGCTTTAGACCTATCTTTTAAAATTTCCCTTGCCCTTGACATAGAAGCCCTTATACCCTCCTGCTCTAGCGGAGCTTCCGTTGTTCAGATGTTTCCAATGCCCGGATAGCTTTATATCTTTCTGTTGCAAATTTCACTGATCAATACTCCTTCTTTCTCTTACTTTTGCCAAACACACAACTTTTCGCCAGTCGTCTGGACGTTTTTAGGGAGCTCAAAGGAGACGCGTGTGATTCCTTATCCTCCTCGATAAACACTGCCTTATCTATGTCCTGTCATTGCATAATCATATTTATGCTCGTTGTTAATAATTCGTTACCCCCTCCCTAAAGTTAATGCATAAGTTAATGTTTAATTATGTAGTGCCACACCAGTAAATGTGTTACGTTTGTAGTGCCACACCAGTTAATGTGTTAACTTTCAATCCCCCTTTCCCCCTCTTAGGGGTTGAATTTCGAAAAACCCCTTCTTAGTGCTCACTTACATTTTGTAAAGAACCTCTGTACAAAATGTCAAGTTTTAGGCCGTATGGTTTGGGTTGTGCGTTGATTACTCACTCACTCACTCAGTTTCTTCTTTTATATACAACGTGTCCCAAAACTCAACGATAAGCTTGTACCTACGAATCAACCTCGTCATGATCATTCGGGAAAAAATAAGAAAAAAATTTTTTTTATTTTATTTTAAATATTAATTGACTTTTTATGAAAACAATAATATCTATAATTTTGTGGAATATCTATAATTTTGTGGTCACAGTAGAATAAATAAGGTACAAGGGGGGTCAAATTTCAAAGTTTTCATAAAAAGTCAATTAATATTTAAAATAAAATAAAAAAAAATTTTTTCTTATTTTTTCCCGAATGATCATGACGAGGTTGATTCGTAGGTACAAGCTTATCGTTGAGTTTTGGGACACGTTGTATATAGATTACTAGCTGATTACCCGCGGCTTCGCCCGCTATGATTGAAAGAAAAAAAAACGTGCTATTGAATAGTAACAATAATACGATTACATACAAAGTTTCACAAAAATCAAAAAAATTGTTTTAAGAAAACTAAAAGATTATATAATAACAGAATATATTAAATCCAAAATTATTCAAATATTGTAATAGGCACCATAAGTTAATATTAATTCTAATTAAGTTATTTACAAAAAAAAAAATAAATATTAGTTATGCATAAAAGACCATTATTTTGACATAGAATATGTTACTCGAATGCCTTTGGGTACACTATTTTTTGTCAGGCCATTAGGATCATAAAGAGATTGCCTTTGTTAATCGTCATTGCGAAAACAAATCCCAGAGGAGATGTAACCTAGATAATTGTTGTCTGGGTGATAGTGGGCATAACATTAGTGACTTGCTAGTAACATTGTATAATTTGGGGGAATCCAAATTTCTCAATATTATTACTGGCCCTACTTTCACATTGAACTTAAGGTGGTAGCTTTCCAGGTGGGTTCCAATAGGTTAGTGGGTTAGTGTTCAGCTAACTAAACTAACTAAAAATTCTGTGGGTTAGTTTTCAGCTTGCTTGTAAAGTTGATTTTTTAAATTACTACTGTATTTTAACCAATAAATTTTTATTTTAAAAAATTACAAAATAATTTATAAACCATAAAATTGCGTAATTATTCTCAAAAACACGTGACTTAAATTAATTATGTTATAGACAGCAGTGTATAACTATATTCCGTATGTAATAACCACTTTAATGTTAATGTATTTGCATTAAATTTGTGTATCTATTTATTTAATTTAGTTTTAATGGTTCACTGCTAATAGCATAGTAAAACTAAAACCAGATCGAATTATAATATAATATGGAAATGAGAAGAGTTTACTACGAATTGTTTAAAAACGATTAAAAAATAAGTCTTACAAAGTAAATTATTAAAGTACAGACTTTTAAAACTCAAGAAAATTATAAAATAGTCTTCTTTATGAAGTTTACGTTCGTAATTTATCTTGATTTTACCAAATTATTTTTTTTTCATTTTACTTTTGCACGTTTTAAAATATTTTCTTCCCCTTGTTCACTCTTTTCTCATGTTTTATCAGTTTTCTACTTATGTCTTCACAAAGCAGGAGTAAATGGCTCATGTACTCTTTCATAAAGCCTTCGTGGATTAAGGGGCCCAACCAGGTTTTAGGCTTTGGTCTTCATGGCAATCGCCATTACTTCATCATTCACTAAGGCGTTCGCGATTCTCTCGCTTTTCGTGAATTCACGCCAATTCCACTCGATTCACGGGAAATTCAACAGTAGAAAAAGTGGCTGTTTCGCGAACACACCTACCGTGAAAAAACAACCAAAGTTTTCCAACCAGTGTTGATGTTAAAATGTGGCACGGCAGAAAAAAAAACCGCGAAAAACAAATTTAGCTGGAGAACTCAGACCTCAGAGACGCAAAACTTCCGTTTAGTTTCTTCTTTTGGGGGCTATGTTGTCGATTATAGAAAATGAAATACAGACAGGTAATCTAGATCTAATCTGCTGTTTCATACCGTCGTAGTTTAAAATGGTAATTATATAACACGAAATACTATGGTTTTGAAGGCACTTCCAAATCGAAGCGGACCGGAAATATCGCCATTAACGATCGTAAATATGAGCGATGTTGGCGCCATGGGATGGAAAAAACTGTCAGTGGGCAAACAAACAAACAACAAACAGAAAATGAATATATATACGAGGGTTGTACCAAAAGTAAGATTCCCATATTTTTTACAAGTAGAAAACATTGTTTATTGTTATTAATTTATACATCGTTGAAAAGCTTACACTGTTGTCTATTTTTCAACATAGTCTCCATTTTTTCGACACACTTTTGAAGACGGTGCTCCAGCTTTTGTATTCCTAAGTCGAAGAAGTCTCCCGCCAATCCGTTGAGGAAGCGTGTGCCGTGGGAACCTTCAGGAATGCGTTCAACAAGTTCACGGACAGTGACCCTCCGATCTTTCAGCAGCTCATTGTTGATCTTCTGGGCAATCGAATCCGAAACCGGCGGTCTTCCACTCCGTTCTTCATCGTGAACTTCCGTGCGACCCTCAGCAAAAGCCCTGCACCATTTTCGGACGTGCTGAACGGACATGCACTTTTCACCATAAACCTCAGTCAGTTGCCGATGAATCTCCACGGGCGGTAACTTCCTTGCGTGGAGAAACCGGATTACTGCTCGAACCTCGCACTTGGCGGGAGCGGCGATCAACACTTCTACAACCCTCGTATAAGATAAGATCTCTTCTCTATCTACAGGGTGTTTTTGAATTGAGTACAGATTTTTTGGGAGATGATAGAAGAGGTCCTTAGAAGTATTTTTTGTCATATGAACATGGGGTCCCCGCAGCTCCGTTTACTTAAAATACTGCATTGAACAATCAAATGACACCGGGACGCAGTGTGCTTTGGTAGGCCTAGATTATTTTATTTTTAACAATTAACACAAGCAATGGTGTACTCCGAACCCGTAGATACCGAAGAAGAATTGGCGGTTCGTGTTGTCGCGGCAGCAGGTGACATCAGCGACCGTGCAAATCAACTGTTTCCACGTGTACATCAATCCATCATAAGGCGTTGCGAATTGTGCTATGAAGCAAATGGCGGTCATTTCGAACAATTACTGTAAAAGTCATACAGTAGATTGCTTGTGTTAATTGTTAAAAATAAAATAATCTAGACCCAGTGTCATTTGATTGTTCAATGCAGTATTGTAAGTAAACGGAGCTGCGGGGACCCCATGATCATATGACAAAAAATACTTCTAAGGACCTCTTCTATCATCTCCCAAAAAATCTGTACTCAATTTAAAAACACCCTGTATGTTGGTATATATGTATGAGATCGATAAACTCCAACATCGTTTGACCGATCACCATGCAAGTTGGCACACTTGATCTTCAGACCATGAGGAAGGTTTATGTCTACCTCAGATTTCGAAAAAATAATAATTATCGATAATAAATCGATATTCATGATGATCGCAGGGCTTATTAATAAGAGGTATCTCATGACTAACAATGCAAAGCAAAGTTTCTCCAACAATAGGTATCAACACGCAATTTATCATCACTATCACGGACCAAGATATATATCTCATGACCAACAACCAACAATCACAACACATACAACAATCACAACTAAAAACAATTAAACATTGAATTATTTTAACTATTATTTCATTCAAAAAATATTCTATCTGAGGATTCGGAAAAATACCTCGAAAACGTATAAACCTCTAGAATGCCACGTAAAAAATTAAACATTGGAAGATTGACCAGACATGGGCGGCAACTGTCAGTCAGAAGAACTGCTGAAACATTTGAAGAGCGAGAGGCACGCCTGGAAACTAACCGGATCAGAGTGTCTACTTCAAGAGCTGCTGCATTATCCGAAAAGCGAGACACACGACGTGAAACTGAACGCTCACGACAGACTCGATCAAGACGAGAATAGATCTCAAGAAAGCGGCATTTCATTACGATAAATACTGCGATTACAGAATGCATCGCGTTGTTGTAATTGGTTCAATGAATACATTGTGCATACATTGTCGCGCTTTGAAATATCAGAAAGAAACGCCTGGCATGTGTTGCTCCAATGGCAAAGACAATTTGTCACCATTGGCTGAGTCATCTGAACCACTTCTAACTTATGTGGCTGGAACTACTCGGGAGTCTAAACACTTTCTTCAGCTCATGCTTTCAAATGACATCATTTGGAGCGACGATTGTGAGATGTGATAATTTCATGCCCACATTTAAAGTGCAAGGAGAAGTGTATCATCAGATTGGTTCACTTCTTCCAGTACCCAAGCAAGAACCGCAATTTTTGCAAATTTATTTCATGGACAATATGTGGAGAAAGAGATTGATCGACGATGCACATTAAGTATAGCATCACTAATACTATATGTGATTTTAGTATTGCTGAATTACGAACATTATTCCACGAGCACAACTGTTTGGTCAGAGATTTTAAATCCGCGTTGGAGAATGTGAGAGCGAAGGACTTGAAAGTCATTATCAGGGCAGACAAAACGCCATCGACTGAGCATGGTAGACGCTTCAATGCTCCAATAACCTCTGAAGTAGCAGCTGTAATTGTCGGAACAGAGATTACCCGCCGAGATATTGTTATCAGCAAACGAGATCAAACCAAGCAACGTGTTGCTGAAACACACAGATCGTATGATACACTTCAATATCCAATACTCTTTCCGCGAGGAGAAGATGAATATCATCTGCAATTATATCAAACTAATCCCGCCACAGGAACTGCGACAACAAAAAAAGTTACTTGTATGGATTTTTATGCATACCATATCATGATTCGAGCCCAACAATTCAACCATATTTGCAGTGTCGTCAACTTTTTCAACAATTCATCGTTGACATGTACGCTAAAGTCGAAAACGAACGACTCAATAACATTCGTTACAATCAATCGAAACTTCCAGCCGAAAAGTATATTCATTTGCGAGATTCAATCGCGAATGATAAAAAAATTGTTGACATTGGACAAATGGTTATACTTCCGGCTTCGTATACTGGAAGTCCAAGACACATGCTAGAATATGCTCTGGAAGCTCTGACTTATTTCGCAAATATGGACGTCCATATCTTTTCATCACCTTCACGTGTAATCCATCTTGGGATGAAATCAAATATTTACTTCTGCCTGGCTAGCAACCATCCCACCGACATGACTTCATCGCGAGAGTTTTCAAACAAAAATTGATACGATTCATGGATCTCATCACTAACAACCATATATATGGAGAAACTCGCTCCTGGATGTATTCTATTGAATGGTAGAAAAGACATTTACCACATGCTCATATCGTAATTTAGTTGGTTGAAAAAACAACCCAAACTCAAATTGACGATATCATTAGTGCTGAACTACCCGACCCAGAAGAAAATCCAGAATTATTTGAAATTGTTAAAAAGTATATGATTCACGGGCCAAGTGGCCTACACAACCCATATTCGCCATGCATGAAAGACGGAAAATGCACCAAAATTTATCCACGTCAGCTGGTCAAAGAAACAAACTGGTAGCGATTATTAACCACTGTACAGACGACGAAAACCAGATGATGGGGGACACACAACAACTATCAAAATCAAAAATGTTGATATCAAAATTGATAACCAATGGATTGTTCCCTATTCGACTATACTTTCGAAATCATGCAATGCGCATATCAGAGTCCTGCAATTCAGTTAAGTCGATCAAATACATATGTAAATACATACATAAAGGCAGTGATAGGCAGTTTTCGGACTTGCGAATCCCAATGAACCCGTTAAAGAAGTAGACCAATTTCAAATGGGACGTTATACTAGCAGTAATGAAGCTGTAAGGCGAATTTTGGGTTTCGACATTCATGAACGCTTTCCTGCTGTTATGCATCTAACTGTTCACTTGGAAAACGGCTAACGAGTCTACTTCACGGAACAAGACGCACTCCAGAGAGCTGCAGATCCATCAACACAACATTGACCGCTTTTTTCCAATTGTGTTCAACTGACGAATTCGCAAAAACATTGCTATATCACGAAGTCCCGCAATATTACGGTTGGAATCAATCAACGAAGAAATTTTGTAGAAGAAAACGAGGCGCTCGACATTCTTTGATAGCTGGAATATTTTCTACTGCCACATTGGGACGAGTATATACTGTTCAACCTTATAATGTTGAATGCTACTATTTACGAATGCTGCTTCACGTGATCAAAGGACCAACATCGTTTCAAGCTATCAAACCATCGATGGTTAAGAATGTCGGACATACAGAGAAGCATGTTTTAAACTTGGTATGCTTGAAAATGATAAACATTGGGACAACACATTAGTTAAAGCATCTGAAACACGTCATGCTCACCAAATACGAACTCTCTTCGACATAATTTGACAACCTGTGCGCCTTTTCATCTGCCACTTCTATGGGAAAAACACAGTATATGAGTGAAGACATACTTTTTCGAGCACGCAGAGACAACCCTAGCCTGGATTTACAGTATTCTGAAGACATTTTCAATGAAGCACTCATATCACTTGGATATGTTTGTCGATTAACCAAAAAAATCTCCATCAGCTGGGACTTTTATCACCGGAACGTAACAGAAACGATGTTGTCGATATAGACATGTTGCGAGAAAAACAATACGACGTCGATGCGCTACAAATTTATGTTGAGGCTCAGAAAAGGCTCTTAACAACCGACCAACGACTCGCGTACGTCTCAGTTATGGAGCATATACGGGCCGGAAATGGTGGACTTCTTTTTCTTGATGCACCAGGAGGCACCGGAAAAGCATTTGATACTTGCAGAAATTTGAATGAAACAGAGATTGCTCTGGCTTTGGCATCATCGGGGATTTCAGCAACCCTACTCGATGGAGGATGCACGGCGCATTGAATTTAAATCTAGCTGCACATCCCCTTTGCAACATTGGAGAAGGGTTTTTACGCTATCCATTTTAACTCCCGACTAGATCGCGCTGCAACACATTCTAAAGAGCCCGAGCAACGCTAGGAAAAAGCCGAAAACAGGATCTTGTTGCGTTATCTACGTGTGAAGCAGAACTGATGGCCATATGTGAGGGGGTGCGTGAAGTCATATGGGAAAACAGCCTTATCACAGAATTGGATTACGTTCCAAAACCGATCACTCTATGTACTGATAGTCAAGCTGCAATGGCTTGGATATCGGGAACAACCCCGCATACCCGTACGAAGCACATTGTTGGCATGTATGACTTTGTCAGAGACGAAATGAAAAAGGGAAACATCAGGTTGGTGCACGAGAAATCAGAAGAATTGGAAGCAGAAAAACGCCAGTGCCGACAAAATATTAAAAGGTTTAAATAAGTTTAATATCGAGTGTGTGCACCGGAGCTAAACTATTTGTCAAGATGTGGTAGCCCGCGGATATACGCAAGAAGGAAGATTGTGAGTGTAATGCGTTCATCGCCAATAGAGGATGCTGACCAAGAAGCAAGACCGATTTTTTTCACTAGATAGCTAGCCCCCCTCCTCGGCTACAGACTGACGACGAACGATGTGTGAAGCTGTACTTCTAACCGGGCACGTGGTACACGATACGAACTGTTTAATTTTGAGTGTTTTATGATTTATGTATATGTATATATTTGTTTATAATAAAACCAACCTCAACATATACAACAGCTATGATGTGGCGCTTGTTCGATGACCTCATGAATGGCTGTTTTGAGCTCAGCGATAGTTTCGGGTTACTTGCGTAAACTTTGTCTTTAATATTGCCCCACAAAAATGAGTCACAAGGGTTGAGATCAGGAGAATATGGCAGCCAAAGATTCCCATTCCAGTGGCCTCTGGATACCCGAAAGCCAGAATGCGCTCTCCAAAGTACTCTTTAGGACTTCAAACACTCTATTGGTCCGATGGGATCGTGCTCCATCGTGCATGATCCACATCTTTTCGAAATCTGGGTCATTTTCTAAAATTTTGACATATCATTCAGCACTCACAGTGCGCATGCTCAAAAAATCCCAACACGCCCTGCATTCAACCGCCAAGTTTTAACTGTAACTTTGACAAATGTAGGTGTTCTAGACTAATTTGAGTGTGCTGATTCCAAATCTGAACTCCAAATTCCTCTATCACGTCAGGATGTTAAGTTTCAGTTGTGTAAAACAGGTTCATAATATCAAATTTAAGCAATGGCTACCATTAAATTTAAAACTATTTCTATATAACTCGAGATCCTGACGTGATATAGAAATTTGGAGTTCAGATGTGGAATCGGCACACTCAAATTAATCTAGAACATTTATATTTCCCCAGTAGTAAAGTTGTTGTTGACCAGTGCTATTGGCATGCATTTCGTTATGCAAACAATTGATTTTGCAGATTACAAAAAAACTAAGAGCCAATTTTGCATTTTCACGTTCATATTCGTGTTCAGCACATAAAAATTGATAAAAAAAAATGACTCAATTTTGTTTGGTAACCTGACTTTTGTAAAACTATGTAAACCAGTGTTATTGGTTAACAGATGTCCACGCTACGAAGAAACACAAATTCCGGCATCCATGTGTGAAACCCGGAAACCTAGTTGCACACCTAATAAAAAACAATTTCGTGATATTTAATATGCGTTCCGTTTATTGAACGATATAAATCGCATCTCTGCCAGTTTCTCGTAATAATAAAGCCCATTTTTTTTATTTCTGTAGTAATATTTTTGCTACTTGGACTAAAAAAATATTTAATATTGGAAAAAGACTCTAATATTTCTATATAGACATATACATGTATAACTTCTTATAGTTTCCATATTGATAACTTCGGACTTCTAAGCTATGACCACCTTTGCTTTTACACCAATAATTCAATTATGGACAATTCCCACCTAAACACACTTTTTTCTTTTTTTAAGATTCTAAAAGTTTATAATCCACATAAGACATTTCCAAAAAATTTTCCAAAAAAATTAATTAATCGTTTCAAAACCGGCTTCCAAAGTTCCAAAAATCAATGGTTTCGATTTCGCCGCGCTCTTAGCTTCCGTTCCGCAGCTCCAGCGGATGTGCGTCACAAATATGTTTCTCTAGAGTGCCTCGTTTTCATGTCCCATAGAGAAGCCAAGGAGGGCCAGAAAATATACAGGGTGATTCTGAAAAAGTGTGTATAACTGTAAGCAATGACAGAAGTGAACCTGACATGTAAATCCTGAGTTTAACAAATGTTTATATGTTTCTGTATTTAAACTTTTCCGTATAATGAAACCAGAATGAACATTTTCTTTTAATACAATGTGGGTCCGAATTTGAACGTTAACTGAGATATGAACAGAAATAAAAATGCCGCCACCAAGATCAACAAGTTAATAACTCAGCTTCTACATCGCCTAGAATAATGAATTTTGGAGGAATAATAGGGTACATAAACTCTGTATACCGTTAAAATTTGATCGTATTCCAACGAGTAGTTTCCGAGTTACGCATTCAAGATCGTAACAGTGCTCACATGCGAGTACTAACCAGCACGTGTTACGATTTTGAGTGCGTAACTCAGAAACTACTTGTTGGAATTCGTTCAAACTTTAACGGTGTCACGGAATTCGAATGACATCACGAATTCCGATGACGTCATCCACCATTACCGAACTCGTGTTTTCCATCGAACGAGAGCGGAAGGAGGATATCGAAACCGAGGACGTCACCAGAGGAAACACGCGGGAAGAGCCAATCAGCGTGAGCGGCGGGAGATTCGTGATGACGAACGGAAAGGTGACCATCGGGGGATTCGTTGTAATGGAGCCGACGGGGTAAGATCGAGAAAGGTCTCCCGGGAAAACTACGAGGCAGCTCAGCGCAGCCGAACGCGGCTGGAGAGAAGGACGAAGAAGGAAGATGGCGGAGAGAAGATTCCGACAATCTTAGCCTCCCAACCTTCTACGAGAAAAAGCGGTGCGATAGCGGCGTCGAGCAAGAGAGCCCCCGCCACTGCGAAGTTGCCAGCATGGCAAGATGTCCGCCGAAGCGAGAGCGAGCCAGTTCACAGTAGTTCTGCGAGGACTCCATATTTACCGACATGGACATTGGAGCACAGAAGGCTTATCCTGGTAAGCGCCCGTTTTCAATTAGGCATCAATTGTGAGTTAGTAAAGCATTGATTCCCGGAGCTCAGCTATAGCAAGCTACAGGTGTATTCAAAAGTGCAAGGACTGTGGCCTTTTGGTTTAGAAGCCTATCTGGAACGCTTCCTCGGCTTTACCCTAATTAATAATTATGTGCACGATAATTGGTGTTGGTTTGTGTGTGCGCCCCGAGCTTATTAGCACCGATTTCGGCGAGTGTCATTTTGGTGGTTCCGGTTATGTGCGTATTAACAGCTAACGCCTTTTCTTTTATGCTTCAACTCCTGAGTGGCATAGTTGCTATTTGTCGCCAACGTTTGTGTATCTGTGCGTCGGATAAGTGAAGCCTGCTCGAAAGCTGTTTGTGAGTGCTACTCAAACGTCTCATCTTTGTGTTCAGCTAAGAGAGTTTTCTGGTTGAAGCGGTTCATGCATATTTTTGTAGCAATTATTGGCAGGTTTAATTAAACTTTAATTATTGTATTTGTGGCAGGTTTAATGAAACTTCCCAATTCTTAATTGTAACATGTTCAATTATTTTTTTGAAATGTTTTCCTAGTCGTTATTATACATTTAAGGACTTTATTTGTTCCCGAATTCAAGCAATGTCGACCATTCCTATGTTACTGAACTTTTGAGGCTGTAATTGAAATTTAGAGACATTGAAACTGAATTGTAGAAAGTGTATCGAGTCGGACTTTGACTCTTTTCTATCTGGATAAAAAGAAGAAAAGAAAATGCTTATAGTTTGAATTGTATCTTGACGTTCAAAGTTAACGGATATCATTGTAACAAGCTTTGTGCTTGCTACTGAATTTATAACAGTAGTTTGTATTTAATGATAGATTACTTTGGCTAAGTCTCTTATCACCAGAATCATAGTATGTGATATTTAGTATTATCAGTAGTCTTAAGTATCTATACCTTTAGGTTCATTTGAAATATTGTCTAATTGTCATTTTCACGATTTATGATAATACAGACTAAGATACCTATGGTTTGTTTCCATTTTGATTTGTGGTAATACCCGAATTTAAGTTAAACCTATTAAGTTTAAGGTTCTTCTTATGTTTGCGTTCAAGTTGAACGGATATTTGTCTTTGCAAGTATTGTAGCTGGTGCGGTATTTGTAACAGGAGTCTTGTATTGCTAATATGTTACTGTTGTTAAGTTTTTGGTATTAGAGTTACGGATTTGATAATACCTTTATCGGTAGCTCTAAGTACGCTTATCATTACTTATAATTTGAAGTGGTATTCAAATGTTATTGTCGCAAATTTTGATAAGCTAGATTAAGTTGATCATATTTTATTTTCATACCGAGTTGAATTTAAGCAGGTATAATTTAAACCTACTGAGTTCGGTTGTTTTGTTATTATTGCTATTTAATAAACACTTATAATTATATTTTAACGCCTTCTGTCATCGTGACTCTTTCCACTGCGCAATACTCATTTGCTAATTATTTACACGTGACAAACGGTATACAGAGTTTTATGTACCCTACTAGAAATAACCCACCCGATTGTATAATCGTCATTGTTAGATTTTTGACACCCATCTCTCTCCATACATTTGTTTGTTGTGATATAGTCCATCGCTGATTTTATATATACTAGGATCCCCCAATGATTGAAATTCGATCACATTTCTGAGGAAAAAAATATATATGTGTAATTGTTCTAGCTTATTAATAAACTTTGAAGAATGAAAAATAGATAACACAATAAATATCCAAAATGCTTTGCATGACATTTCTGACACTCCCGATTCATTTCACCGCAATGATAAGTTTGAAAATTTTTCGGAATAATATTTAAAGCAATCTAAAGGTATCTTTTAATATATCTATCGAATTATTATCTAAATATAATATTTATATTTAAGCTAAATTGTCCCTCCCTATCTCTGCGTCTCCCCCCCCGTCCCACTGTGAAAAATTAAGGTCTGTTTCGGACCAAAATTCGATAACTTTTGTTACTAAAGAAAGACTGTTAACAAAATTTTTAAAAAATAAATATTAGTCAAAAACTTCAAAATTGGTATTTATTTTATTTTTAACTAAAAATATTACTTTCAAAGTGTATAAAAAACCTTAAAATAGCTTAGAAAACGACGAAAAATACATAAAATGCTTACCTACTAATTACAGAAATATTTTGAATAGTTGGTTAATACCAATTTTTAAGCAGTTGTTTCTATGGAATAATGTACAGGTACATTAAAGGTACTATATTATACTTGAGGACCTTCAGGTTCTGAAATCAGTTCGTTGACTTTCAAAAGCTGCAAAGTATTTGTTATACGGTTTTCTAATGCCTTCAAATGAACATCAACAACACAACAATTAAAATTCTTTCAAATGAACATCAACAATGATTTGAGTTAATTTGATATTTATTATTTAAAAAAAACCCAATAAAAAAGGCAATGCTAAATGCGTTGACAAATATGGTGCACAACCTGTTCCTTAATGCTACCTTTTTTGAAACGTTTTTTACCTGTGCTAACGTGAACAAATACGCGAACAAAATATATTGGGCACATCTACAGCACAGTAATTTTCCAACCATATAAGTTTCATGCGTATTTGTCCACGTTAACACAGGTAAAAGTGCATAACAAAAAATGTGTTTCCGTATTTATATATAGATGATTATTCCTCCAAAATTCATTATTTTAGGCGTTGCAGAACCTGAGTTATTGGTGGCGGCATTTTTATTTCTGTTCATATCTCAGTTAGCGTTTAAATTCGGACCCACATTGTATTAAAAGAAAATGTTCATTCTGGTCATCTCTATCATTGCTTACAGCTATACACACTTTTTCAGAATCACCCTTTATAATAAATGTTCATATTTGTGACGTCGCAAAGCGAAACTTTTCGATCCACATGGCTGTCCCTTGCATTTACAGAATTCGCATATAAACCTGGTTTTTGCATAATTTTAATTTGTTTTTAGAATTTTTAATATCATTTTTGTAATTAACTCATGCCATATAATATTTAGAAAAAAAATGTTTTTGGGTGGGAATTATCCTTTAAAAGAGCAGCTTGCTATTGATATTTTAACAACAATAAAACTTCATCTGCACACACAAAAAAGACAGAAATAGTTTGAGAGCAGTCGCAGTTGGGATTTTATATAAACATTTTGTGCACCTTCAACCATCACGAACAGATCTAAAGGCTTATCAGAAAGTAAAGGAATATAAATTTGTATATCAAGTTCAATACTATTCTTCAATATACTTCTAGGATGGGCACAAACATATATTCTCATAGGAAGATTAGAAGTTATTATCCGTTATCAAACGACATACATGTAACCTTTGTCCCTGATTGTCTCGTCTCATCGCATCACAATTTGCCTCACACGTTGGGCGCCAATGTGACTTTTGCCCTCAATATGATTGAAGCTCTCCTCAATTATGTGCTCGACTTCACTTCAGTCAAGAAAATCAATGAAATAAAATTGATTAAACACTAGCTCAGTATCTTCTTACTTTAAAATATCAATCAGTGACAAAGTTGGCAGGTTGTGTCTTATCTATTCCAATAAGTTAACCAAATTTGAGAAAATTGTATGAGTTGATGGGCGTAAATTTCTTTTCTCGGGTATGCGAACCAGGAAAGGTCCAAAGCCCACCATAAGATGAGTGGAGGCTCCGTTCGTTCTACCAAAAGAAAAACGCTATGTTAATACACTTAAGTCCAGCATTAAAGATTCTTGGGAATGTAAAAGCATAAAATTTTTAGAAGTAGCCTACGTCGAACTCAACAATAATTGACTTAATTGCTTACAGATTAATTCTGTTGGTGAAACTTCGGACTCTAGTCCCGCAAGATCCGGGTAGGTTAGGTGCGTAAGTAATATTCGGTTGAGAGTGGGCTCCCTAGTCCAGGGCTCCAATAACGAAGTACGTGCGAGAGGGGCAGTCGTATATGAAATCTTATCAAATAGAATACATACACGTTGGTCCAGGTCGTGCGGTAAATATAATTTAGTTTTACGAAATAATAAATGATATTATAACTGGAGATAAGCCTACGCATATGCGATAGAAAAATCTTTAGTTTTACGCATTAAATTTCAACATACTAGCAAACAAGATATGATAGAAATGAACTAACAGAAAGTCTATGAGAAACGTTGCACTTACTCTTCTTATGCAGGGCAAATGGGCGCTCGCAAGCTTTACAGCGCGCTAAAGCAGGTACCCGCTGGCGCACCGCCGCTTGTTTTCCCATGAGCTCGTCCGTTGATTCAGTACGCTCGAGAACAGACTTTTCTTCGTCAATGTTCCGTGAATTTGTCGCCTTCGCATTCACCGCTAAGTTGCAAACCGCAGAATTCTTCGTGTTCTCCTTGGCAATGTGGAGACATCCACGATAAGCTGAAATTCAACAAGTGTCTGTGCCAGATGGGTCTTAAGCAACTCTCCCAGGATCACAAAACCATTTGGATGGAAATCCGTTCCATGCCGCTGCAGCGATATGATAAAGAAGGGAACAGCTTCCTAAGGCGTGTTGTGACACCGACGAGACATGAATTCATCACCATACTTCTGAAAGCAAGCGTGCGATCATGGCGTGGCGATACACTGACTCACTACGACCCCAGAAATTCAAGATGACACCGTTGGCAGCGAAAGTGATGGCGACTGTATTTTGGGACATTAAGGGTATCATTCGTGTCGATTTTCTGGAAGAACATCGAACCATAAATGCACCCTATTACGGTGACATTTTGAGGACGTCCCTGAAGCCGGCACTAAGGATAAAGCGAACAGGACTCTTTACCAGTGGTCGTTGTTTTATACAAGACAATGCCAGACCACACACAGCCAAACTGACTATGGACACACTGACGGAACTCAAATAGGACATCTTACCACATCCTCCATACAGACCGAATCTCTCCCCTTGAGACTATCACCTTTTTGGGCCATTGAAAGAGTTCTTGGGAGGGCAGAGGTTCGGTTCCAACGAGATAGTGAAAAGGGCTGTCCTGACTTGGTTCGACATCAGCTTGAAGATTTCTACAGAACCGGTATTCTTGGGGAAAATGTGCAGAGAAGCAAGGAGAGTTCTTTGAGAAATAAGTGGTGTGTGTGTGTTTGTGTTTTTTTTTGTAGTTTATAAAAAATAAAGTCCAGGTCAAATTTGAACGCTCCTAGTAAGTAGTGAGGTGGTCTAACTTGGAATTTGCAACTTATATTGCTACGATCAATAAATTCGGACCTGCTGATATCTCCGTTCAGGCTTGGAGGAGAGAGGAACTATTTGACCCTGGCGTTTTACGTGAAACGTTGTAAACAGGAAGCAGCTCAGCCAAACAGTGCTTTTCAGTGAACTGTAGTAGCTCGCGTTTGTCGAAAGTGCGTAATACATTACGACTTTGTACCGGAAGGAACGACAGTGAAAAATGAGAGTACACACAGATCCTGGCTCACCTCCGTTATGTTGTCCGTCGGAAACACCCAGAATTCTGGAAAAGCAAGGATTGGGTACTGCAACATGACAGTGACCCGACACATCGGTCTTTCACTGGCCAAAATGGATGCATCAACCCTTTCACACCCTTCCTACTCACCCGATCTCGCCCCATGCGACTTTTACCTATTCTGGCGTCTGAAAAACGAACTCAAAGGACGCAGTTTCAAGAGTGGATCTGATAGCTAAAATTATATAAACAATATAATTAACTGACCTTGTCGAACTGTGGATACTTGTGCACAGATGAAGGGCGGATACCACTTTTCCAATGTATACATCTATGAGGATTAAAATCTCTTTTTGTGGAAAAGTGGTATCCGCCCTTCATCAGTGGATCTGAGTTTCAAACGGTAGTGACTGCTGCCCTGAAGAGCATTTCCTCCAAAGGTATTCAGGAATGTTTTCAGCAACTGTACTCGTGTTGGCAGAAGTGCATAGTTGCAGAAGGGGATACTTTGAAATTGATTATGTGTAACACGTGATAACAATACTTCATATCCGTCAGGAAAGCCAGTCTCTGAACTTATTGATCGTAGTAGTATATGTTTATTATAAAATAATTTTTTAAATTGAAGAATGTCATTGATTGAAAATTATGAGTAAAAATAATTTTTAATGCTTCCAAGGCCATTCTTATTTTATGCTTTTCACGAAAATGCCAGTTATTTTTAACGTCTTCCAATTTAGATACTTTTATGATCGATTTATTTTCTATTTCTGTACAGTGGCAGCTAGGTTTAATATTCTTAGGGCTTAATCCTTATAACGAAGTCCTTGAATAACAAATGAGTGTCATGAGTAATAATATCATTTGGGTTTAAGTGAGATTGTGGATTCCCGGATTTAACAAGGAACTGTGAATCCTGGAATTTCTGGCTTTGACAGGTTTCCGTTAAGTAATATTACTTTTTTTCTTGAATAATTATTCCTAATAAACTTCAATACAAATGCTCTCTCATATAATCAGGGCCCTCGTTTTAAATATTTCATATTTGAAAGAAGGGCAGACGTTTTGAAAGATGCTAATGAATTTGTCCTAGACATTAAAAATATTTCTCCTCAATGTTGATCCTATTTATAAACCTTTGTGACTTTGAGATCGAGTTGGAAACCTGAAATCAATCGTTTGTATAGATTTTTACTACAGAACAGAAATGAAACACGAGAAAATTATTAGGGTTTTTGCATTGTGCTCCATGAACTGCTTACATTGATCGAACATTTGTTCACATGGTGTATCTCGATTGATAATTTTGCTCATTTTTTTGAATATTAGAACGCCAACCAACATTATAAGAGGTTGTCGACCCCACTTTCAACATTTTACCTGTTATTGCACATAATTTGTCACACGTGACATTGAATGAGCTGTCAAGAACAGCCACTCCCGCTCAATAATATAGTAGTAATAATAATGATATTAGAACAAACAGTAGTAGATTGGATATAGAAACCAAAACGAACTGATCGAATAATCTCCTATAGCAACAAGCGTTATACGACAACATTAGTTTTTACCTCAGTTTGCCACAAAGAAGCGCATAAATTAAGCAATAATGTAAGCAGTTTGAAAATTTTCTCACGAAGTCGAGTATTGGTGAAATTGTAATCTTCAGTGTATGAATAATGTTAAAGTAGATGAAAGTATTTATTTTAGTTGCTTGTTAACTAAATTTTCATCAAAAAAGAGTTATGCAGGATGTTTCTAAATGGAAGGACAATAATTACATAGTGTGATTCTAAGCAAAAAGTTATTTAAATTTATAAATACAACAATAATACCATTTACAACAGCATGACAAGCCAACAATAACAGCCAACAATTCACTCT
>JAHWFO010030762.1:855799-889960 GCA_023313115.1 Rhysida immarginata | reverse complement strand
ATTATTATTATTATTATTATTATTATTATTATTATTATTATTAATGTTTGGAGAAGCCAAACTCGGGTCAAGTCCGGAAGCCAATCCCAGAGGCGACTCAAATGGACTCAAATGGACTCAAATGCAAGGGAGGGAAAGTTACACACTCGTGAGAGTATTGATGTGTGGGTGTAGGAATTTCATTACTATGTGACAAATGTTTAGAATTGTGGCTTTATTATTATTATTATTATTATTATTATTATTATTATCAAAAATCGTTTACTAACGTTGATCGATGATGATGCCTTTAGATTAAATACGTACATGTATTTTCTGTTTGCCAAAAATGCTTTTAAAAATTCGTCCATTTTCATGTTCAAAAGTCATTTACAATGAATTAATGATTTGCCTATTTTGACATTGAATTATTAATACGGCATTATAAATCCTTGCTATGCAATAAAATGGTAACAATTGGAAACAATATGGTAAAGTCCTGAAAAAATGGCGTCCTTTCAAATAGCGATAACCCTTTATCAAAGCTAAATAATCTATATGGAAGGAAAAATATAGCATCAATGGAAATTCAAGTTGATATTTTCTAGTAAAGAACGCGCAAATATATTAATATACCAAATGAAATTTCTTATTGGAATGTAAATGTTCAATAGCATATTTCGAAGATCAAATCTCACATATTGCTAGCCTTTTCTACAGGGTGGGCCATAAGTCCGTTATCACCCCTTGTACAATTCGTGTTTGTGGAAACTGAGGAGACATCTTACGCCCAGGGGGAAGTCATATGGTGACCGGGACGGCGGCCATCTTGGATACACCGTAGGGTTTTAAATGGGAAGGGGGTCATGAGGCACATGATTTCGGGTTAGAATTTCCCAAGGAAAACAATAGTGCAGTCTGTTTGTTCATATCAACGGTTACAGGCATTCCAAATGGCGATTCTCACTGTTACATGCGGTGCTCCACGTGCTTTACGCACGTGTGCAGTCGTCCACTGAATTGTCCAGAACCCTTAGCAGCGTGTCGGGTGAGAGTGTCCAGTATCCATGAACTTCTTGAAGCGCCAGGCAACGCTAACATGGGGCACAGGTTGTCGATCAGGGCATCGTTCATTGAATTCTGCTGCTACACTCCGCACTTCCCATGCCCTTATCAACTCTGTCCTCTCCTCTGTGGTTGGTGGCATGCTTTAGCACCTGCAACAGTGAGAATCGCCATTTGGATAACTGTTGAACGAATTAAGATATGAACAAACGAACTGCACTATTGTTTTCGTTGGGAATTTCTAGCCCGAAATCATGTGCCACATGACCCCCTTCCCATTTAAACATACGGTGCATCCAAGATGGCGGCTTTCAAGATGGCCGCCGTCCCGGTCACCTGCACCATTTGACCCCTAGGCCTAATATGTCACCACATGATGGTTGTCCGTCAATTTCCACAAACACGAATTGTACAAGGGATAGTAACGGACTTACAGCACATCCTGTATACGCTTTTTGTCACAGCACAACCTGTTACTAATCTCGGCTCCTTACCCACTTGCGATGGCAAACTTCTCCTAAAATTCTAAGTGATTAACTCATTAATTAACGAGGATTTCTTTGCTCCAATTAATTCACGATTCACCTTCACCCTTGTCAAAACGGCGAAGTATGCAAATCTACATGCTTCGTAATTACTTCTTTCATAAACATCCATTAAACATAATTCATTAGAGAGAGCGAGAGGGCAAAGATAACATTAGACACCATCCTCCCTCCCCATCATAAATTCCTGGTAGCGATGAATCGTTTTCTGACCATGAGGTTTTCCTTCGTAGAAGGGCTTACCTCGTGATGTCACTCACTTAATGACGATTTTCTTCTCGGGATTCAACGAACCCGTTGAATGGATCAATAGTCTCAATCGATCGTCGGAGGGACGGGAAGGCTTTGAAAGGCGCCATTTGCTCGTTCCTGTCGGTCAATTAAGTGGAGAGACGAATCGATTAGAACACTTTATCTTTATGTCGTAGGCGAACTAAAACGGTGATAGAAAGCAATGGCGACATTTGGCAAATCGTCCAGCTAATTAAAAAAATAAAAGAATGCTCTTTGTTTCACTGACTGCCGTCAATATTTAATTACCACTCGGAGTTTCTAATCCGTTTCACTTTCTTATTCACTAATAAGAGCAATCCTGGGAAGGAGTTGATAATTTCTTTAGCATGTTAATCATCCTTTCAAAGGCTTAAAAACGGGGGATCTTCTCGTTTATTAAGACGTCGCAGGCCCTTAAGAAACATGGTTGCCCTTTATTTTCATTGATTAGTAATTATGACTCTTGAGAACTTTTATCGTAGCTTTAGATGCTCATAAAATTCAGGAAATAGTTGCTCTTGCTGCATTTCCTTTCTTTGAAGGACGTGATATAGGTAGGGGTAGAGGTAAAACACCTCTTATATTCCTCCTTCTCTATATGAATAATAAGAACTCAAATCAGAAAAAAATGATGTTTATAAAATAAGAACACCTAAGCTGAATGACAGAAAAGAAAACAGTGAAGTCGTCCATTTTATACAATTTCGTGAACGACTCAAAACTAGACGATTTTCTGGTCCTTGATCCGTCGACTTCGTTAAATCTCGGCAGTTAAACGTAATTTTAAAATGAAGCTATGCGGATGTAATCGGTATAGAAGTTAACATGCGAATTCTATGATAGTCATAAAATTCTTAATGACCTACCGGATTCCACGACATTGAATGATGCCGTTGCAGTATTATTTAATGATTTTTACAACACAATAAAAAACAACAAAAAACACTGCAGTAAATAGAAGAATGCAAAGAATACGAAGACAAAGAGTATACTGTATAAATGAGCTAAGAATGCTTAATACATAAATGAAATGCATCGGTCTATTGAGTGATTAGCAAATAAAAATATAATATTAGGGAGTTAGTTTTTTTTTATCATTACGAGCATGGATGCGCAGAGAACAACTACATGCGTACATACATCTAAATAAAGAAAATGATAGTTCTCTGTACATCCATTTCGTGCGTTACGAAAAATATGTAATCGAAATGATAATATTTGCCGGTTTTTCATACGAAAAATTTCTCGTTACGATAAAAACTAACTCCCTATTTTCTAATAGAAAGAAGTAACGCAAAAAAATTTAAAAACCGGCTCGGCGTTCAAGAGCGCTAAGATATAAACCGAATCACTCTTCAGACTAGCGAGTTGCGGGTTTGAATCCTGGTAGCATAGAGGTAATCAAGAAGAAGCACGTGTTTCTCGATTAATCGAGTAAAACAACAATTTAGGAACACGTGGTATTCGAACGGTTGTCTTTCGCCACTGAGGCGAAAAACTAAATATTTGCACCACTGCTCATTGGGTAGGCAAAGTAGGGTTAAAGGTCACCCAATGGGCAACAAACTAAAACGGCATATAAACGCGAAGAATCGCCGTGTTCTAGTGAGAGCACCCTTGGAAGACAATGAACAGACCAGGAGAATCCCGCAGGAGCTCGAGAAGCCATGTAATTAGAGCAGCTAAAGAAGAAGGCTCCGAGACTGGACCATGAATAGAATATACCTTTAGACATATTACATCATTCCAAGAGTAGCAAGCATCTCGTCTTTAATAGCTACGAGGGCTGTTCAATAATGAATGAGACTGACGTTTTTCTTCAAAAAGTATTAACAGTAACAATAATCTGATTTAACGTTGCGAGAGACCGCCATGTGGCGTGCATGTCTGCTCAAGATCGAACGTGTTTAGTTACTCAGTACTGCGTGGCAGTAATTGAAATACGTATCAGTTAGTTTCCGCCTACAGTGAGAATAGAACATAGTTTATAATATGCTGCAAGAAGCTTATGGTGAAGCATGTCTGCCAAGATCTGTTTTTCGTTTGTTCAAACAGTTTCAGGAGGGCCGGCGATAAACGTCGAAGGAACACAGTTCCGGGGCACCGACAACAGCAGTAACGGAAGTGGGGATTAACACTGCGGGTGTCATAGTCAGAGAGGATCGTCGAATAAGCATCCGAGAACTTGCGGAAGTATTGCAGATATCGTGTGGAAGTACTCACAAAATAATGACTGATCGTCTTCACAGACGGTGCCCCGGAAATGTGTTCCTTCGACGTTGATCGCTGGCCCTCCTGAAACTGTTTGAACCAACGAAAAACAGTAGATCTTGCCTATTCCTACGGTCGGATAGAGAAATGTAGCGGTCTTGCTGGGCGTGGCGATCTTGGACGACCCGACTCTAAAGTTTCTGCGAGTGTTTCCATCCTGTCAGAACCGTATCCTCAGTATTGAAATGACGCTAGTTAACACTTTCAGCACCCGAGACGCTCAAATTCGGACCCATGTTCATAGGACTTTTTGTGTTTACCTTGACCTCTATAATACCCCCTTAAATTGTTTTACACACGACTTGAATCACCCTGTATAAGCGTCCAGGAATTAATGATAAAACAGTGTACAGTACATCGAATCAAGAAGTTATGACATAAAATTCAATGGTTTTGGTTTATTTCTATTCTTTCAAATGTAGTTCGTATGGAGCTCCTACAGGAATTAAAATTTTTATCTTGAATTATCTCGATGTAGTATAGCTATACTTCGTCCAACAAGAGAAAAACAGGGTATGTTTCCGGTCTGATATCGACTACTCACTCATCCGCAATGCTTTGTGGGATCTGTCCTTCAGCGGCTACACAAGTCAATTTGTAATGGCGACGCCCGTGCAACAACTCTTCAGCCAAACAAGGAAAAACTATTCACAGCCAGGCTAGGGAGATTTGTGTGGAACGTACTTTGCTACTTTAAAGGAAAATAGTGTTTTAAAAGCTCATCTGCTTTGATAAAAGAAACTTCCAAGGCAACGCAAGTTTCTTTTTCCTGCGTTCGAACAATTGTTCAAGAAGGAAACGAAGCGTCTTCATGCGAAGCTACCACCCCCTCTCCTCGCTTTTCGACTCCTGGAAAGAAAAGGCCAGGGAATCTCGAACAACGATATATATAAAATTGAGTTAAAAGACAATTTTATGAAGTGTACAATATTTTTAATTATAATTAAAGCAAAGCAACTGAATAATATTAAAGCTTCTGCTGTAATATTATAAAGCGCTTCTTCAATGAGACATGAGACAGAAGTGAGTAAGCGCATGAGGCCCCCTTTCTCTAATTGGCTAATCTGAAACTTCCTGTGACACACCCTGTTTTTCTCTTGTTGGATGAACTATAATCAACTAAAGATTCTAACTTCTACTGGGACAGTAACGATTACTGTGGCTAATTTTCTTTACCAGAAGATTACACTGAAGGAATGTATATTTACATCCGTAAGACGCCCAAAATTAAAGAAGGCGTTATGATTATAAATTGAATAAGTCTTTTTTAATTCACATCCATATACGTATAAAAGTTGATATTTTCACCATGACTAATTTTGCCTCTTTTTCTCTTTTTCAGGTGATCCGTCCAAAGACTGCCATGGAAGTTTATTACGCCCCGCAAAGTCCGCCATCTCGAGCCGTGCTCCTCACGCTCACTGCCCTAGAAATCAAGCCCGAACTCCGGGCATTGGACCTGTTCCAAAAAGCGGAACACAAACAGGCCTGGTTCCTAAAAGTAAACAGAAACTAGTTTGATCTCACTTATAACATCATTTAATTTCTTTTGAATATTAGGAAAATGCTTTTAATCGGCTTGTCTGGATAACACTTACGGAAGTGAAGTTAATTGAAAGCAATTGCATCCAGCATCAAATGTAATTGTCGGTGTTTTAGGAAGATGCTAGATATGAGACATCTATTATACAGTGCTGAGGAAAGTGTGGACCACCTTGGTTCATAAAGGCTATTTGTGTTCCGAAAATATATTTATATTTAAGGTATTTACGAAAGAGAGAGATATACTTTCACTTTTCCACGTATGATTTTATCCTTCATGGATGCGCATTTTGATCGTCATGGGATCGTCTTCAATATGAGTGTTTACAAATATAAAAGACTCCACTACATTGAAGTTGTAAACGCGGGGGTATGCAATTGTAATGTAATGGATCTGTTACATCAGTATACACGAATGCTAAAGAAGATCGCATGGCGATCGAAATGCGCATCCATGAAGAATAAAAATCATATGTGGAAAACTGAAAGTACCGAAAATTTATGTATGCAGAGTTATTCATAATTTCCTACTGGGTTTTATCAATGGATTACGATCCAGCAAATACACTCGTATCAAGAGATACACAGTCTCCCCAAGTTTGTATCTATAACAGGTCCCATGGGTTGCCTGTAGAATTCCCCACTAGAGGGCAGGCGAAACGGTAAACAACATTTAAGCATTCAATGGAATTTTTACATAGTGGAATTCGCGAAATATGAATTTGTTATGACTGTCCAATGGCGATATCGAGCGAAATATAACACTGAAGCACCGACGGACAGAACTATTCATATTTGAAATAAATATAGACTGGAGGTGACCTCCAAACATGATGTTTTAATTTTTCTCTTGAAAAATGGAAGGAAAAATTCTGCGACCTGGGTTCGAACCAGGAACCTCGACTATCATGGCCGATGCCTCTACCAGTTGGGCTATCGCAGACACCCGGACAGTCTTTTCTGATGGTTTGGATAGGAGAAATTCTCGATCTGTGAGCCGGGTGCCCGCCTCCCATTGGGCTTTCAATCTTCGACAACTTGGTTGTCTTTTAGACACTTTGTGACAGCATGGCTGTCCGGGTGTCTGCGATAGCCCAACTGGTAGAGGCATCGGCCATGATACTCGAGGTTCCTGGTTCGAACCCAGGTCGCAGAATTTTTCCTTCCCTTTTTTGAGAGAAAAATTAATATTCATGTTTGGTTCAAGAAATTCAAGGAGTTCGGTCAAGGACTATTGGTTGAGACAATCGAGAAGTGAGACAAGCATTCACTAGGAGCCCGAAAAAATCAACAAATCATGCAAAGATCTGAAACACATGCCCCTGATGCCACTTTCTGTAGCAGAACTACGAGACAGAATCATGCACGCATAGGCTTGTATCGATTCGACAGTGACATGCTGGGACGTGTGTGGCAGGAACTGAAATACAAGATTGATATCTGCCGTGCAAATGTCGAGAATCTGTAGAGTCCACCACATACTTGGAGAGATTATGTATCTGTTGGTTTGAGTATATTTGTTGTATCTGTCATTAGTTTTTGCACAATCCATTGATGAAACCCCGGAGGGAATTATGAATAACCTTGTATATGGTGAACTGAAACAATAGAGACAAATTTCAGGAGGTAATTCTTGATCAGAAAAGGAACAAAAACTCTCATATGAACATAGGCTTATGTCCGGAAATGGGTAGTTTGTCTGTAATAGAGTTGTTAGTAATAACATGACATTACTGTAGCAGAATTTGTGTCAGCGTTACAAAATATGTTCGAAATGGCGTTCTTTGGATGCAATGCAAGCGTTCGCACATCCCATCTTGGGTTATTCCTATGAACACCGAACCATTGTACTTCCGCTGCACGACGATCACTCAAACGAAACTCTGCAAGGGAAAAAATACACTGTTGTGCAAATCCCGGATGAATTACCCTGTATTCATTGGCTGGATTTCATTACTTATTTATCAATTACTTATTTCAAGTCATAAGAAATCAGGAGTTATATATTTTGAAGTTTCTAAAACCATTCTACTACTGTTTATTAAAATTTTAATAGTTATCGATTGTGATCTGCCATTTTTGTACTTCGTCATAAATTGAGATCAGTTGTTTATAAGCTACTTCAGGTATGGTGAATGGCAATGAAATTGTCGGCTTATATTACTAATGAAAAAAGTTTTATATTTTACATAAGATTAATTGTTTCATTCCTAATATTTTAATGAAGGCGGTAGAGGGCCATTGAAGTCACTTATATTAATGATTTATAATATAGTTTTTACATATTTATTCGGTTTCCTTTCTGGATAAAGGATGTGGTAATCTAAAATTTATTTCTTTAGAAATCCCGACATCATCTTGCCATCCGTTAATTCAGTAAATAGTGAAATGAGAAAGATACTTATTTCCTATTCCAGTTGCTTTTATAACTATGAATCGTGAAAACTTGCCAGATGTTTTGCGCCAACTAACTAAAGATCAATGAAGCGAATGCTGGAACGATTTCCGATTATTCTGAGGCAGTTCTTAGAAATATCTCTGATAGCTTGTGCAAACTATTGATCACCATGATTTTTATAATCATAGCTGCATTCATTAAGCTTTCATTCAAAAATTTTGCAACAGATTTCCCAACCTATAATTTATGTATCCAGAATTTCATCTGGCTTAATTAGAATAAATTGCCAATCCGTTTCTGCCTTCGGCAAATTTTATATCTGATGCCGTGTTTCCATTTATCGTTTTGATTATACGAGGTGCTACTCAAAATTTCCAAGAATTTTCTTGTAAAAAGCAGAAAACGTACAGTCGGGTGCAAAAAGGTTTTTACCTGCTCCGTAGGAACTGAGTTTACCTGATTTTGATCGGTTGCAAAATCAGGTACTTTTAGTGAGGGTCAAGGCAGATTAGGCTGGACCTGTCCCTTCTGAATGAAAATAGGGTATCAGGTAAACGCTTGGGAGTGCATTCAAGTGCTCAACTATGACTTAAGTCTAAACCTTTTTGCACCCGACTGCACCTTATATCGTAATTTCCGCTGTCACCTCCGGCATGTATGCAACGATCCCAGCGATTTTCCCAATTTTGGAAACACTCCTGGAAGTCTGCAGGCTGTAGGGTGATAAAGATCAGTTGCGATTTCACTTGTATATCTTCAATGGAGTCAAAACGTCGCCCTTTAGTGAAAAGGTAGATGTCGCAGGGGGCTAGGTCCGATGAATAGGGAGGGTTAGGAATCGTTGCCATGTTTTTTGCCAGGAATTCCTTCACATCAAGCGATGTGTGTGCGGGCGCATTGTCATGGTTGAGCAACCAGTCTTTGTTCTCCTACAATTCAGGCTGTGTTCGCTAAATTTTCTTTCAGTCTTTTCAAAACCTCGCAGTAAAACTTGCTGTTAACAGTCTGGTCAGGTCGAATAATTAGGAAATTCGCAGAAGCAAAAAAAACCTGTTGCAACGAAACAGCAATAACTCACAAAATATGCGCCTACGATTACGAAGCTTGGCAGAGCAGCAGCTGGAAGGTGCACCAAGAGGCATCTAGCGGCAGATTCTCGTACTGTTTTGATTTGGGCGGAATATTCAAATTCTTGGACATTTTGGGTAGCGCCTCGTACAACCAGCTTAGCCGGAAATTTAGCAGATCATTAGACAAATTATTTCTGGGAAATTTAATAGTAATGATAGTCTACTAGGATAGAATGTAACCATTGTAAATCGATATGTAATTTTATGAGAAGCAATGACAAGCAACTATAGCAAAGGAATAGATGCTGGGAAACAATTGTTGGGGATTAGATTAGGTACCCCTTCTTTACATATGCACCAGATAGTTTAGCACGCATTTCCTAATGATGGATAAGCTGTAGGAGTCCATGCTTGAAGAAGGTCTCACTTAAGTTGAAGTGGTTTCTAAGGGATCTTTCACTGAAATGATCTCATCGTCGTCTTTCACGAAGTTTTTGTTTCTTCAGGTTAGAAAAGAGGAAATTAAAACGTCTCCCGAATAGCGTAGACGACGCACTATATCGTATCTCAAGCTCGCCTACAAATTTTATTGTCCTGGAGAAGAAGTACCCTCTTCCTTGATGCGTTCCCATAATTTCTTCAGGAGGTGTAGCAATGGTTCCCAGTTATTGTGGTACCTTTACGAGCGTATTCAGTTTGATCACACAGCGGAAATCCCAAAAAATGACTCAGCATGACTTTTTCCGATAACGGCTGGGATTGCGCTTTTTTGAGGGGTTGGTAATGTTGCATGCTTCTGTGCTTGCTCTGTTGTTTTGTTTCCGGGTAAAATTGAGTGCCAGCACTCATCCGTTGTGTCCAAAAAGCCGCTAAACCTGCAATATGGTGTAACTTCTTCAAACTGGTCTCCACGGGCCCATCCATCCCTTGGAAAGGTATACCATATTATCTTATAAGCCCATGATGATGGTGTTTTCTATCAAAACGCATCAATTGTTAATAAACTTTTACCATATTGCATTATTTGGATTTTATTATTTTTCGAAACAAGATGTCTTGTATGATTTGCTTCTAAAAAAAGTGCTTTTTTCAATTTTATTTTCTTATTATACTGAAATGTCCAAAATTTTATTGGCCGGCCAGGTGGCCGAGAGGGCTAGGGCGTAGGCTTTCTAGTTCTCGAGTCCGCCTGGTCGTGGGTTTCTAGTTCTCGAATCCCGCCGTGGGCATGGATGTTTGTGTTTGTTCCGGGCTGCGTACAGTTATAACTTGTGTTAATGACGCAAAAATTATAATAAACCAACCAAAATTTTATTGAATATGGAAGGAAGGTAATTTCCAATGCTCTTCTCTGGCCATGGAACAAAGTACTTTGAGTATTTTGAGTGAAATTTCTACGCAGCCATTTCTCCAATTACGGTCATTATTCTTTAATTAGCAAATTGATGAATGAGTTAATTCCATATAGTCTAACACTGCCAAAAGGAACTCTCTGAGATGACTTGCTAAAATACGAAGAATGGGTAGGAAGACGTAGGCATTTAAAAAAACTGAATTAAAAACTTAATTATTAAAGTTAATAAATAAAAGGTTCCTGTGTAATATTTCTTGATAATGTCTTTCAAATGTATCTATGTAATGCTAAATGCATCAGTAATCAGTAATATTGGAAAAAGACCTACGTGAAATTATATAGGCTATCAATTCTGTAATTTTTTTCTTCTTGTCTCATATTAATATCATACAATTGCAAATTTGCAATAGTTAGTTCTAAATATCAGGATTCTCCACAAATCAAATATCAAATTTGAAAATTTCCCAACAGTAATAAAAATAAAGCATTATAAAATAAAATTGAGATAATAACACCTCACCCCTCCCTATTTACCAATGTAACTGAGCCACCTTAAAATTACATTTTGATTTATTACAAAATTCAACAAAATAAATTTAGTTTAAAATCCATAGAGGGCAATCATAAAATTTTTTTATATCACATGTACAAAATCTTAGCATTTAATTTTAAGGTGGCTCAGTTACATTGGTAAATAGGGAGGTGGTGGGGTGTTATTATATCAATTTATTTTTTTATGTTTTATTTCTATTACTGTTGGGAATTTTTCAAATTTGATTTGTGGAGAATCCTGATAAAAAGAAATACCTATTGCCCAACGTAAAAAATGTTTGCAATAGTTATTTCTTTTATTCCCAATATTTGGATACATAAAACTATGACGTTCGAGAAGATTAATCTATTCTTGACAATATTATATACCGGGTGGTTATAATTAAACTTCCCCTATAAACGGCATCCTACAGTGCAAACGGGTGAACGGAATGCAACGAAATTTTGTATATGGGCTGTACACGAGATGCGCTCACGGAATTTCGAAAAAAAAGTTTTAGTTCCAAAATGTCCACCAGAGTGCGCCTTTTCGGGAAAAACATGAAATTTAACACAATAAACGACCAAAACGGAATACAGAAACAATAACAACCCAGAACAAGTTCGTAAATTTCGTCGTAGAAAGAACCTACGGCGTGGACCAATGTCTACTAAAGGTATCCGGGCCATGATTAAGAGATTTGAAGAGACGGGGAAATTAGGAGTTCAACCTACAAGAGCCCGTAAACGTGTCACACCGGTACTTGTTGATGCCGTCAAGACAGCTGTTGACGCACAGTCACAGACATTAGAGTTTGGGGGCAGTAGCGCGCGTGCAATTTCTCGACAGACAGGCTATTCTTACAGCACCGTCGAAAAGTACTCAGAAACATAATGCACTATTTCCCATACAAGTTCCGCCATACCCAGGAGCTGCTTGATAGGAACAAGCCACAACGTCTCTCATTCGCAGTCAGTTTTCTCAACAGAATGACTGTTGATCTGTCATGGCCTTGGAATATTCTGTGGAGCGACGAGGCTCATTTCTACCTCAATGGTATAGTCAACACACAGAATTGCCGCATTCGGGCTAAGGAAAATCCACACTGAAATTCCCTTACACTCTCCAAAGGTCACTGTCTGGTGTGGATTCACGGCGACTTTCATCCTTGGGCCATTCTTCTTTGAGGAAATCGGTGAACGTGGGCCTGTCACATGTTCCGTTACGGGCCGTCGGTACCATGATATGCTGCAGACGTTTATTGTGCCGCAACTGCAGCAAAGGCAGGTCCGTACATCGGCCATTTTCATGCAGGATGGTGCGCCCCCACATATCCATGGGTCCGTAAAGGCGCTATTGCTCCAACACTTCACAGAGGAACCTGTTATTAGTCGCTTATTTCCTAATCCATGGCCACCACGTTCGCCGGATCTAACTCACCACGTTTTGTTCGTTCATTGTGTTAAATTTCATGTTTTTCCCGAAAAGGCGCCCTCTAGTGGACATTTTGGAACTAAATTTTTTTTTCGAAATTCCGTGATCGCATCTCGTGTATAGCCCATATACAAAATTTCGTTGCATTCCGTTCACCCGTTTGCACTGTAGGATGCCTTTTATAGGGGAAGTTTAATTTTAACCATCCAGTAGTTAAGCTGAAAATATAATGAAATTCTTTAGAGTTTTTCAAAGACCCTGCGTATTCGTTATCATTAGATTTTTAAGAAAATGACCGTGAAAGAAAATTGAATAAAATTAAAAAAAAAATGCATGCTGAAATACATACCAGTTTCTCGAAGTAGAATATATCCAGGCTTCTTCAAGATTTGTCCATGCGGTTTAGGGATCGTCATAGAGAGACAATACTGAAAATACATCTTTCAAATTTTAGTATTTCTGTTGAATATTAAATCCACTGTATTATCAATTTTAGAAAACTATATTACGAATAGCTGAAACCAGAACTGAGCAATAGAGCTGATATATTAAAATTATAAAAAGCATTACATATTTATGCATTACATTTACATTATATTTTCTAGCTACGAGGGGGTTCAAATTTGACCTAGACTTTATTTTTTGTAAACTTCATTGTTGTAAATATCTAAATTTTCATTGTTGGGATGGCAACTGCCGCCTGTCATTGCAAATGCAGCACCACTCATCCAGTTGCCATGACAACCGATTGTTTATTTAAACAAAAAAGTGGACAGCGATGTGTCGACCAAAGTAGAACAACGAGTAATCATCAAGTTTCTCCACAGAGAAGGTGTGAAAACATCTGAAATTCATCAGAGACTTCAAAGGCAGTTCACCGAGTCATGTTTGTCTCGATCATTCGTCTTTGTTTAGTGCCAAAGTTTGAAGGAAGGCGAGAATCCACCGGCGATGAAACTCATAAGGCAAGGCCAGCAACTGCTGTCAATGATGACATCATCGTACGAACAAATGAGCTGGTAAGGGACAACAGGGGGACTCATGTCCTAGACTTACAAGGGAAGGGCCAGGTCTGTTAAGCTTAGATTTAAATGAAATTTAAATATGTTGCTGGGGTATCCCTTCCACTATGATATGGTATAGTAACTCATGCTAATGGGCATTAGCTTACAAGATATGATTATTTAAAATTAGTTATGTAGGCTATTGATGTATGTATACAGTGTGAGATACAATTACTCAACATGGTCATTTGGGTAAGTCGATAGATTACAGTACAGAAGGTCCCCGGTTCAAGTCTTGCACCTTTCCCAATTACATTTAATTTTTTTAAACATGTTTTTGAACGAATTATTTATGAAATTAATATTAATTATTAAAAACATATTTTTAGAATTTTTTGCATATTATATTTCATAAACATATTTCATTAAAAACTAATTATATATATATATATATTTCTCTCTCGTATACATACGAGGGTAGGTCATAAAGTTTTTATTATCGTATTTAAAAAATTTACCTGCGAACTCGAGCAATGGTGGTCATGTTAATCTTTTTCTACATATGCACCATGCAAGGTGACAAATTTTTCCAATCGATGGATGAGATTGTGTAGGCCACCTTTAAAGAAAGTATCATTTTGGCTGGCGAAAAACTGCTCCACTTCCGAAATCACCTCGTCATCACTTTGGAAACGCCTCCCACGCAGTGGTTTCTTCAGCAGAGGGAAGAGGAAGTAATCACTAGGTGCTAGATCCGGTGAGTAGGGAGGATGGGGCAAAATTTCGTATCCCAGATCTGTCGCCAGTTTCAATGTGCCCCGGCCTGCATGGGCGGGTGCGTTGTCGTGGAGGAGACGCACTCCTTTCGTGATCATTCCGCGGCGCTTGGATTTGACGGCGTCCCTCAACCTTTTGAGGAGGTCTCGGTAGTAGGTCCCCGTAATTGTGGTGCCTTTCTTTGCGTAATCGGTCAAGAGTAGCCCGCGGACGTCCCAAAAGACGCTGAGCATCACCTTCCCTGACGATTTCTGTCTCAGGGCTTTTTTGGGGGGGAGGTGAGGACGAATGCTTCCACTGTTTGGTCTGTTCCTTTGTTTCGGGGTCATAATGGTACACCCAGCACTCATCCATTGTCACCAGCCTATCGAAAAAGTCGTCTGGATCTGCTTGCCAAAGTTTCAAAATCTCGGCCGATGCCTCACTTCGGCACTGCTTTTGAAATTGGCGTGAGCAAACGGGGAACCCAGCGGGCGGACACCTTTGTCATGTGAAGTTCGTCCTGGAGAATCTTGCAGACTGACCCATGACTAATGTGGACTTGTGCTGCGATGGTCTCGATGGTGATTCGTCGGTCGTCGAGCATCAGAGCTTCCACTTGCTCCACAATTCCCGCCTCATGACTGAGTGAAGGTCGCCCGGACCGTGGTTTACAGAGACCATTAATAAGGAGACCTGACATTTGCAGCTTTTCCCATACAAACTTTGTAATATGCGCCCTCTGGATAAAACCAATTAAACATTGTGGACCGCTCATGAATGACGTCGTATAATTCAGTCATAATTTACGTCAATATAGTATACTGCTTGCTCTTCTGAAGTTAAAATTTCTTTTCTGAGTTTCTTTAAAATTGTATTCTATTTATTTCAGTTTCTTTGGTTTCATTTTATTTACTCAACAGGTGTTAATTATTTTATTCCTTTATTTACTTTAGTTTATTTGACATTACAGTAATTCCTGTTAAATCTTTACATTACAAAATGAAAACTTAAATTAGTCCATATAAAAAAACCCCACTGGCATTAAGTTCAAACATTAATTAAGCATTAATAAACAAGTTAACATGTAGTAGAGAAAAATTAAAAAAAAAAGAGTAAACATGCAAAAAACAAGGCATTCGTTGCTTCATCATGAAATATTATTCATTATGGAATAAAAGCAATTTGAGTAAACTACCAAGGAATAGGGGGAACTATTCCCCCTATTCCCTGAAACTACAATCTAATGATTCATACATATAAATTCTGGTATCCTCTTAAAATACATTGACTGTTACGAACGATCCTCAGTTAGCACAATTGCTCATCGTCGCACCATTGCTCTGATAGTTTAGTAAAAACGGCAGATATTTTTACTAAACGCTTACTAAAACGCTGCAGATGACATGTTCAGATAAAACTGGCGGTGATGCCGTTGATGATTCAACGTTTCAAGATCAATAACCACTATATCTCCACCATGCACTTCACTGTGGGATGCCCACTGCTTGACATGTCAAACACAAGTTAACGAACTTAACGGTCGTTTCCAACTTTCATTTTCACTTTTATTGAAACCAATACGTCATCACCCGCAGCGCCATCTGGTTAAAACTTATGGAACAGAATCTGCGCGTGAAAAATGCGCATTACACATAAAATGAGCTAATGCCAGGTCTCCTTATTGATGGTCTCTGGTGGTTTATCTTCCAAACTTGTTTGGCCGCATTGGAAGCGTCGCCGCCATTTCAAAACTGAGTCATACGTTGGAGATTTATCCCCATAAACTGCAACAAGCTCGGCATGGATATTTTTTGCGTTGTTTCCCTTCAAATGCAAAAAACGAACCACAGCGCGCCATTCGTACTTTCCCACAGGCTGCGCCATCTTGGATGACGTCATCTAGCGGCATTGTGCGATACTGCAGCGCGCCAATTTTGAACATGGATACTCGGAATGGATGCGTGCCTGTAGTATGATATGAGTTTAGACGATAATTCCTGTTTTTCCCGGCTATAATAAAAACTTTATGACCTTCCCTCGTATAGTAATTTCTTCATCAAAATTTCCGTTACTCGGGATATACACGTATCATTTCCGCACTGCCATTTTTCCCTCACTAGAACTTACTATACATTTCATCTTATAACTTTACACTGCAGTAGTTGTCGCTCGATTGATAATCACACGTCTAACAAAGCGAAAGTCTAATCGTCGGCTCTGTCATTGTCGGTAAATTACCTTTTATTTACTTTTCCTCATGAAAGTGAATGTTATTATTGTGATTTTTGGTAATTTCTTGAATTGCATGTTGAACAATCAAATGTCTTTGTCAAGTGCATAGGGAGGTAACTATAGGGTCGAGTCACATTATTATGACCACCTCCTACGTTTGTCTTCGGGGTTGCCCAGCCGAGGAACTATATCATGTGTTGGGAATTGGTTAGGTGATTATATAAGGTAGGTTTCCACTATGTTAAAAACATATCACTTATTGCTGCGATGGGTAAGAAACGTGATTTATCAAGTCTGGAAAAGGGGATGATAATCGGCATTTGGGCTAAGGGTGGCAGTATTTCGGAAACCGCGCAATTTGTGAATGTTCTCGTGCTGCTGTACCATGACTGGGAAAATGGGACCGTTCAGAATAAACGGTATGGGAACTGTGGAGCAACACGTGCCATTGATGAGAGAAGTGAACCGGACACCAGTATCAACTTCTCCTCCTTGCACTGATATGAAGAAATATTGAGAAGAAGTTGATACTGGTGTCTTGTCCAAAATTTAGAGAAAACCCTTTATCGTTTGTTTATTTTTGAGAGCAACAAAAATTCAACTCATTTTATCGAAGATATCTTTCTGAATTTTTCACGATATTTGCTTGGGCGTTTTATAAAAGTAGCTTTATACATTTGGCTAATAAATTATGCAAAAGACTTTTCGGTAACGCTTGTGCATGCGCAGTTAAACATTATTTTGTAAAAATGCTCATATTTCATCAAATATTTAATATTTTGATATTCTGAGTGCAGGCTGTTGTCTCTACTTTAGTTTGTCAAGTTTCCTGAAAATCGCATTGCATTGGGTTGAAAACCCTGCGTGTTAAAAAAAAAAAAAAAAGTTATGAAAAAATTTCGATTTTTTTTTTTTTTTTTTTTTAAAGAAACCTTATACCTCCATGAATATACGTGCTATTCTCATACAAATGAATACAGATAAGTAAAAGAATCCTCATAATTATATGCTATAGCTCCAACGCTTTTCATGCAATATTTTTACAGGGGGTCCCAAACATTATTTTTTCTCTGTTCAATTTGTTGCTGGTCCTCTATTTTAACAGGCGCAGAAGCGTCATACATTGTTAAAACTTCATAAGTAGCATCCTTAATCGCATTTCTACCAATAATAATCCCTAAATTATGATTATGTGCGATGTAATAATTATGAAATTTCTGTGCGCAGGCCTTCTCTTTCTGTTGTGTTGTCTATTTGCCTTCGGGACAAAAGCCTTCGCTGAAAATATATATACATACTCTTTACACCCCTGAAGTTTCAGGATAATTCATTAAGTATTTTTCTAATATTCGACAAAACGTCTAAAATCTAAAGTGTCCTATTACTTTTTGGTAGTTACGTAGTGTATTTCGCTATTAATGATCCTTATACATGCAATAGCAGAGACTGGCGGAATCATGCAATTATTGAGCGATATGTTAAGAAAATAATATCCCCTGGGCTTTATATGATTATTAAGAGTCACGAGTTCATAAATAAACAAGTAAAAATAAAAATTATATTTTATTCCATAAATCTTGATGCGAAGTACACTGCTACTCAGTAGAAAATGTTTTTCTTCAAAAAGGCGTGGCTTTAAATTTCATACAATGGCTGTAGTGAAATACATTTTGATTAACTTTCTGTTTTATTTAATCTTCTGTTTGTGAATAAGCACGGCCATATCTATAGTAACACAAATCCAATATCAACAAGACTTTTTAAATAATATTTTCTCAATCCTCCTATGACCTATAAATAGATGATAAAGTGTTTATACATTAATACAGTATTACAGCATCCCGGCGTTATAAATCAAAACGAGATTGTCAATAATTTATGAGGAATATTTTTCACGATAGTATGATACTAATAATCTATGACTGAGATTAATGTAATTAGATTTTCTCCGTTAGCTTTTACAACATACGTATATGAAGTAATTATTGATTGTTACCTTACAGAAAATATTAAATTTATGTGACACTTATGCAGAACCGTTTCCTGAGATAAAAGTTTTCTGAAATAAAATTTATAGTCGCCTTTTCTGGAATATTGTAATACTGTAATAAACAATTAATAATAAAAATATCTTTAAAAATGGAGATCCGTTATACAGATTGTTTCAAAAATTGTATACGCACTTTACTAGTTGTTATCTGCAACTTTTCCTGCAACGGCAAAATCGAAAGCTTACTTACATCCCAGTATTTTTATATGCATTGCATGAATACGAGCTCGATCGAAGATCATGCTAGGGAAAAGGATAGGAGTAATTGTTCAAAATATCTTGACGCTTATGATAATGATTTTAAGCATCTGTCGTAATTGTAGAAATCAAATAGGAGTTATATTCATCCCTTGATGTCTATAATATTTTAGTTTTCCAACTTTTATATAATATTTTTCTTCTCCTGATGTGAGTATTTATTTTTTTGGAACACACTGTATTTTATCGATTTCAAAAATATCAATATTTTACTTTTTTCTTTCATCTTTTAGATAAACCCGATGCACACAGTTCCTGTTATCGACGACAATGGATTCATCCTTACAGAAAGGTGCGATAAAAAAAGAAAAATCAATAATAACATTTCAACAGTTTGCTTCAAAGTGCTTTTTCTTTATCTATTGTTTGTTCCACTTTCTGTTAAGTAACTATTTTGAAAATTTTTTGTCTTTTTTTCTTGGTAATGTCTTTCATCAAGCCATGCATAATAGAAACAATTCCAATGAATTATTTCTAGACATAAATAAGAAACTCTTTCAACGGCTTCAAAATAAAACCACTGCGTGACCTTAAACAAGAACAAGATAAATTAACAGATTCACTGATTCACTCTCTTCGTGCAAATTGGGACTTTTTCAAAATAGAATTCATAATTATTTATGTGCAAAAAATTATATACTAAATTCTGCAAAATCTATCGTCCTTCGCTTGAAGTATGAAATTGTGGCTTCTCCTTTACGATTTACAAGATCATTAATTTTTAATAGCAAATGTCTACAATATGAATTCATCCTCCAACTATCCTTTCGGCAGCAACAGCTTTTAAACGCTATGAAACCATACTGTTGAGCAATTTAATGATTTATACGAGGTGTCTCACCGCAATGAAGCAATAACCAACCTCTTAAGTGGAAATCTGATACAGAATTTCCGTGGAAGAATTATTGTACTTTTATGTGGGGGGGGGGGTTAATGTGTATTCCATTTCCAAAAAAAACTGACGCTATTTTCGAATATGGAAGTCAACTTTGAAATATGCAACGGAAACGCCTATTTTTAATGGGATTTTCAGATTATACACAACATTTGAGAAATGTTTTATTCTTGATGTTTTTTCAATTGATTCAACCGTTTAGGAGATAGAGGCAGTGAAAGTATGGTGTATTTGGATTTTAAAAAAAGGCAAAAAAAAGAACTTGTTCATCCATTTAAACGAAAACAAAAGTGACGGTGCATCTATTAAAAAAAAAGTAAACGTATGATTGGTTTGATAGTTTGCTCCAAATGTATTGGAGGAGGGAACGATACTGCATTCAGAAAGGTCTCTCCAGCATCGTTTACAGAAGTGCAGAGACCAAGGACATGTGTTTGAACAAATATTATAACAACATTTATTGTACAACCATTGTTTTGCATTACTGCAAAAATATTATACTTCAATATAAACATTGGTATCCATTTTATAATCCATTGTGTTTAGGAAACTTTGTTTTTTGCCTTTTCTTTAAATCCAAACAGACTTTTAGTGTGTCTATCTCCTAAACGGTTGGATCAATTGAAAAAACCACCAATATAAAACATTTCTCAAATTTTGTGTAGATTAAAAATACTGGTTTCCATTGCACATTTCAAAGTTGACTTCCATATTCGAAATGGCGTCGGTTTTTTGGTAATGGAATACACATAATTATCCCTCACATAAAAGTACAATAATTCTTCCATTGAAACTACTGTCAGATTTGTATTTTAGAAGGTGTATAGTGGTTCACTTTAGACAGACACCCTATATATATAACAATTTCGATCTATTCCCTAGTTATAATTACGCATAATTGGCATTTCGTCCCAGAGTTTATTTCATTTTCCTTGTGGGGTAAATGTCAGTGTTATGAGTTCTTGATATGAAAAATTAAAAGATACAAAGCGTAAGGAAATATAATGGCAGCAGTATTATAACACAGTAATACTTTATTTAGGCAAAACGAGAAATCACTGTTCCTCAATATGCTCAATGAAAGATCATAATTCTGGAAGACGGTACATGCAGTCTGCAAATCCATTTCTATTGATAGTTGAAAGAGACCAGTCTATTGAATTTATAATTATTTAAGCGCAACAAATAATTTACTAAATGCTACAAAATCTGTCGTCCTTCACATGAAGTATGAAAAGACATCGTTTATACCATATTCTTTTGCCAATTGTCGTTTTTTCCATTGTCTGTCACAGTCAAAGTAATCCATGTATGAGCTGAGCCTTCCTTTACGAGATGGGCGATCTTTATCAATATGCAGCTTCTTCCATTGCGAAAAACTTGCACCCATCGTAAAATTCTACGACATTCAATAGAATAGCGCTTCATTGCCACACGCTTTCCCAAGTACAGTAGGGCCTCGGCATTCGCGGGGGTTACGTTCCCGAAAACTGCCGCGAATGTTGAATCCGTGAATGTCGAGGTTAAGAACTTAAGTAAATTGTGGGGTTCGGGGGAACCAAGCCCAGAAGCATTATTAGAAAACCTACAAGAAATTCTTTCACACATAACCCCACATAGTACAGTATATTTTCTTTTTTCCAGATGAGGTTTTATTAAAGTGTAAGGTTAAATACTAGTGAAAAAGGGTTATAAACAATAAAATTACATGTAAATGAAATTTTAAACGTAGGAACAGGTATAGTATAGTGGGTTGTTTACTGTTTTTCAACTGCACGTCTCTTTTTCGCTGTTGAATCACAGTGCTTCGTCAACCAAGAAACCAAATTATGTAAACTGAATATGTACGTAACAAGTGGTTTAATGCATGTTGAGCAGATATTTCTTTCCTTTAATGCTGTTGTAGCTAGCGTCAAAGTACAAATGGGGATGTGTACGTATCATAAGCCAATATGTAAGTACAGTATGTATATAATAACTACTGTACGTAGATGTTTACTGCGAATAGCTACTGCATCACAGAAGTAGATAATGAAACAGAACAAAATCGAAACTAAAAGTAACCGTGGCATACGTATTTTTTTCCCCGAGAGATAAAAACCGCGAATGTTTAAAACAACGCCGAGAATGTCAAAACAGGTACCTAAAGGAATCAACCGTGAATGTTTAAAATCGTGAATGCTGAAGCCGCGAATGTCGAGGCCCTACTGTAATAACCAACAGCTCTCTGGGTTGCGACCACGTGTAAATTCAGTTCAACAATCTTGTTCCACTGTTCAACTTTCGAAAACATGCTTTAGATTGATTTACACCAGGCACAAAGATTACTTTGTCCACTTCCTATTTTCGTGGGTTCGAATCCCGCCGTGGGCATGGATGTTTGTGTTTGTCCCGGGCTGCGTACAGAAATAACTTGTGTAATGTCACGTGGTTACGAATCAGACAAGAGACGAAACTTATGATTTTAAATAAAACGAGATAAGCTTTATTTCGATTTGTTTACAGTGGAAACGTGGCAAATAAAATTAATAATGAGTTATCGGTTCTAATTTTTCGAACGTTAGGTATTCACTTGCTGAAAGCAGATAAACTCAGTTGAAGTCTAGCTAAATTAATAATGGGGACTAGACAATTGCTCTGATTGGAGATTGACTTCTAGTAGTACAGAAGATAGATTCAACTCACTGTACTTAGGTAACACAATCTTGACCATTCGCTGAAGAAACACCCCACTGGCGACAAACCCGTAAATCGTTACTGCGTGTATCTTCAGCTCACGAACCATTAATTGCACTCAAGAAAAATGGAAACATTTCAGTTGAGCGATGCACGTCTCATGACACTTGATCACAACACCATACTTCACTTAAATGGAGCTCTTTAGAAATACACTACACTGTTCGGCGCTAATAATGAGACACTTAACATTCGTAGCGCACTAATGTGGAAAGAGCAATAATATGAGAGAATGACCACAACAAACACTATACTATACTTGGCAGAGCACACACACTTTGCAACAATAAATGAGTAGGCACTTTCAAACTTGCAGCTGTAGTTTCCAGCCGCCGCTGCTACTGAAGAAATTCATGCGACACTGAAGAGTTACCGACAATATTTAAGTAAATCAATTCCAGAAACTAATTGATTACAACCCTGTCGATAAATGCCTTCTCCAGCGTTTGGCACGAAAACAAAATGAAGAAGATAAACCGCTGACGTAGGTAATTTACGTACGTGCTGTGAAACTATTCGGGAAAGTATTCTCATAGCGTTGCCGCTCATTTATGATGGAACGAGCGAAGACATAGGCATCATCCCTCTTGTTCCTCCTACCACATACGCTTCTAAGGAGAAAGGGAAGATGCCGAGCCAAAAGACCGTTTCCATTAGTAAAGAGTCCGTTTCAGCAAAAAGTTCAAAGAAAATTTGACGTGCGCTATTTGGCATTTGACAGTGAATAACAGTAATGTTCGTAATGAAAAGAGCACGTACCTCACGATAGAAAGTCGGGTTTCGTTTACCGTCCTTGTCGTAGATATGTTCGCTGCTCTCCTCCCCTTGTGGAATGTCCCCAGTCGGGCTTATCGCATTTGCCGGCTCCGGGAGGCAGACTGCCGTGTCGAAAAATTCTAGTTGCTCCGCAGCGCTCGAATTTTTCCGACATACCTGACATGCGGTGAGGGCCGTTCTACGGAAACGTGGGGCTTTGTATCGGCGCCGTAGGGAAGGTGACGGTCGAGTGACGCTTCGTCTCTAGCAGTTCTCCGCTCTCAACCCGTCGACTAGAATCCCTTGGTCCGCCGCCGCTTTCCTCACCATCTGTCCTTTATTGTGGGCGAAAGAATTGGCGTAACTTACGGCTGCATTCTTCTGACAGCTCGCCGAGCCCTCCTTTCTTATAGATAGGCATTTCACTTCGTTCGATTCCACGACGAACTTTTTCCACCTCTCTCTTCCACGCTTTCCACAATCACTCTTCTTTTCCGACTCTTGTCATGTGATCGCCTCGGATTGGCCACAACAGCATTCCGACTGCTTCCATCATCACGGAGGCATGTCACTATTCGTGATGTGAAGTATTTACCACGCGACATGTAAAAAGGCGCAAAATGACCTTAGTAGTCGACACCAAAATTTCTAATAAACCAACCAACCACTTCCTATTTTGTTCCACGCAAATACAAAAGTAATTACTGAAGCCCTAAACTTTGCTATTACTTTTCACTCAGCCCAAGTAATTATAAAATAACGATTAAATTATTTTGTGTTAATCGGTTGCCAGCATTTTTGAAGTTATAAACGACTTGTGAACAGTTTCGTGACCATGGTATTTCACATTATGGATTACCCTTCTGCTGTGCCAGGGCAAACAATCTCAAAATCGGTTTGTGTGACTTGAGATTTGAGAAAGTGCGAGTTGCGTTCACAAATCATTATTTTTTATGATTTTCAAGATCGTTACTTGGTATTGAGACCCTTTTTCTCTTCCATTTCATAATAATACGGAGGATCCAGAGTGACTTTGAAGGCATGTACAACCTATTCATGTACACTTAGGTGAATGATGTTCAGCTTCCTTGCAATACATTAAACCAGTGAAATTAATCGGTTCTGGCAAGAAGTCGAGTTCGAATCATGTGGGATGTTGCCATTTATTGTTTCTTAACAACAGGAAGACGTAGGCATAATGAGTAGCTACATTCAAAAACTCCGTGTTAGTCGTGTTAAGCGTGTCGTGTTGCTAAAATCTGATGTCACTTCCTGCACGAACCGTGTCTCGTGTTGCAAAACGGCTAGCACAGAGCACGGGCTTTTTACGTACGTGTTCGTGTTAGTTCTCTAGCACGACATTGGCGCGCATGCTCATTGTGGCATTCCTCATCTCTCTCATGAAAAGCTGTAATGGCGGAAAAACGTCGCTTCCCTGAATATTTTATAGTTATACGAATTAATTGGGCCATCATCCCATGATTAATTAGTGTAGAAGGAAGGAAACAGGGTAGAGGAAGGAAACCAGTTTCGGCTGCGGCAGTGGAAGATGTGGCTACAGCATTGCAAGAACAGACGAACAGCGATGCTGGAATCAGCACCGCACGGGGAATTGGTCGAATACTGGATATGCCGAGCAGCACGGTGCGTCAAGTCCTACGGAACATCTTGCGCTGTTACCCGTACAAGATAACTCATGTGCAGCAGTTGCTACCTGCTGATCTGGAAGCACGTGAATCTCTTGCACTACGATTTTTTGCTCGGATGGAAGTGGACAACGAATGGCCATGGAACATTCTGTGGTCTGACGAAGCCCACTTCCATTTGCAAGGTTCTGTAAATACGCAAAATTGCAGGATATGCGCGACCGAAAATCCGTTCCTGAAAAGGTCACTGTGTGGTACGGTATAACGGCACAGTTTATCGTCGGTCCGTTTTTCTTCGAGGAGATCACACCTGCGGGTCCCGTTACCTGCACGTTACTGGCAAGCGGTATGAAGCACTTTTGCGTAACCATGTCCTTCCGGCACTTCAGCAGTGTCAGTGTGTGGATCGCACAATATTCATGCAAGATGGCGCTTCTCCGCACACTGCTATTCCTGTGAAGCAGCTGCTGATTGCTCATTTCGGAGATGCTAGGATCATAAGCCACCATTTTCCAACAACGTGGCCGCCACGTTCCCCCGACTTAAACCCGTGTGATTTCTGGCTTTGGGGGTACCTGAAGAATGTTGTTTACAGCGGGCGGATTGAGAATCTAGCCGACTTGAAGGCAAATATCACACACCACATCCATTGCATCAGTACAGATACCCTCCGATCTGTTGTGGAGCATGCCATTTTGCGCTTCCAATTAGTAGCGGAACAAGGCGGAGGGCATATCGAACAACTTCTGCCTTAATCATCAGTAAGATGTTTGTTCCATGAAGCTGGTTTTTTTTTTTTTGGCATTATCACTGTTGTCGCTGTAAACACTTATTCTTGTCTTTTCGCTAATAAATTTTTCGTAAACCCCTGAACTCTATTGTTTCCTTTTGGCTAACAACATTCCTGTGTTTCACGAATCCATTTTTGGTTTTTTCCCTGACATTACCCTGCCAGCGCCATCTATCGGCAGATTTTGGAACTATTTTTTTTCCTTCGCCAAACAAAATTCCATTGCCTCACGATTGTTCTGCTAAAATATAAGGTCATTCTGACGATTAGTTTTCAAATTATCGATTTTTAAAATCGTAATTCGTACTTTAAGTTTGCTTCAGATCTAACAAAATAATAGTCTTCTAAATATATAAACTATAGATCTAATATGGTATTTTGATACCAATCTTTCGATATGAAATATCTTCTGGGTTTATGCTTTAAAAAATAACTTTGTACCGGCAAATAAAGTTGTATTCTCATCCATGACGGAAAAAATCGTATACACTGTGATGGTTATAATTAAAATTCCCCACTTCTGCGTGGGATGCAACCCGCGTTATTGCACGTATAGTAATGAAACATCGTGTATAGTCGATGCAGAGCATGGAGAAGTGAATTTCAACGGAAAATTTATTAGTGCATACGGTTGCCATCGGGGCGTGCATGATCATACACAGACAGTAATAATGCACTACTGGAATGTTGTTAGAGGGACTTTTAATATGCGCACCATCTGCGTCGATGACATGCTGGAAGCTCAGGACAGCTTGCTCAATAGTAGAACGAAGTGTCCCCCGTGAAATGGCTGCAACATGACGAATGATGTTTGCTTTCAGTTCAGGCAAGGTCCGTACGTTTCCATGATTGGTTACGCTTCCCCACAGCCAGAAGTCATATGAATTAAGGTCTGGTGAATGGGCAGTACACCTACCTCCCCTGTTTCTTCGAATTTCTGCCTCATCTTTTCGTAAACCTCTCGCCATCATGGATCTTGTTCGCTATCTCTTCACACGCCGATATTTTCGCAGTGCTGTTCTAGTAATACAGCTAATACAGGAACGCACGTTCTTTCTTTACCAATGACAAGGTGACCTCTGCAGATTGGTTGTTCACAGACGCATTGCGCTTTTGCATACGGCGCCACTTTTTCCCGTGGTGGCAACCGTATGCACTAATAAATATTCCGTTGGAATTCTATTCCACATGCTCTGCATAGCCTATACCCAAAGTTTTATCATTAAACGTACAATAAAGCGGTCGGCAGCCCGCGCCGAATTTGGGAACTTTTAATTATAATCATCCGACATTTGTTACATATATAAAAATACAGTACTGTATCTAATATATATGAAAAAGTAGCATGTTATATTTATTTATTTATTTATTTATTTATTTATTAAAATTAACACAGACAAAGATGCCCGTCAGGCCAGTATGGTTAGATACAACCGACGAGTTAGGCCCTAAGGGCATCAAAATGTAAAAAGCAAATAACAAGGGTTAGTAAAAAGCAAATATAACAAACTATATTAATGCAATTGAACAGAATCGAAAAAATTAAATTAAAAGCTAGAAAAAAATCAAAAAGAAGCTGTAAAATAAATAGTATATGTAACATCAATACTAATAATGAACAAACAAGAATTATAGCCATAATTTGAAAAGTTGTTAATTTGAAAAGTAACAAAGGGGGAAACAGAGCCGAAGGCCTTCGTGTAATTTATGAAAATTGAAGCAACAAACTTCCCATTCGCCATTTTAGCAGAAATAAATTCAAAGAGTTCAAAGAATTTTTTGGTGTATCGACACTTCTATTTGGTGTAAACCCATGCTGATAGGGATTAATTAAATTATGATCAAAAATAAAATGGGAAAGGCGCTTAAAAACAAGTTTCTCAAAACTTTTGGAGAATATATATCCTGTTTATTATACGGTAAATAGACTGTATAGAAAGCTTCCGCCTAGGGGATCCTATTTGATGTTGCCAATTTGCGGGAATTTTCCCAAAGTGCAGAATTAAAACGGGAATATAAATATTCGGAAAAAAATCGGGAATTTTTAGAACGTTAAGAAATATCTTAAAATAAATAGATTATTAAATAAATAAATAAATAAATAAATAAATAAATAAATGAAAAATCACAATTTAATTTTTTGTTTCAAAATGATCAGCTGGAAATAACTTATCTATAATTTCCTTATTGAAACATTATTCACATGCAGCCATGTGAATAAAATGGTTAGTAAAAAAGATTAATACCTATAAAAATACTAAGTAGTCAACTGATTTGCCAAACAACAACTAACCATCTGCCCAGAACAATGGCGGAAAATTTAAAAACCAATCAGAGACAAGCTAACTCCTTGCTGGATGTCCCTCTCCCTCCTCCGTCTTTGATTTCAAGTTGGAGACTCCAAGCTGAAGTAAGCAAGCCAGATCGAAGCATTTTTACAAAAGTTGCCAGCAGTTTTACATCGAATTATGTTCTCAAATTAAGAAACGATTTATCTTTCAGGACAAACTTTTTGAAAGTATCAGTATTGTGGATCCTCCAACTGTACGATCTGGCAAGATCAAATCTCTAGCATAATTTTGATCGTTTTCCTATATTGACTAAGTTTGCCAATTAGCTTTGTGCAGAAGAAGAGTGGCGACGGTTTTTAGTTTCCAATGAAGATTCTGAAAGTAAAATCGACGAACGTATAGATTATTACAGGGCAAAAAATTTTAAACATAAAGATGCTATGGGAATTAATATACATGTATATCCAAATTTTAAAAAAATTCATAAAATTAATCTTGGTTTTACCGTTTTCCAATCCATCAGTTGAACGCAGTTTCAGCCAACTAAGCAATAAAAACGGGTCACAAAAATAAACTTTCCACAGACGTAGTTTCACTTCTCCATGGAAAAGACTGAATCAATTGCAACGAACTAATGAAGCATAAAATTTGGAGAATATATGAAAATTAAATTAATAAAAATTTTAAAAATTAATCTAAATTTTAATAAAGATGTTATAAAATTAAAAATAAAAGCAATTTTTAATTATTTTTGTTATTTTTTTTGGTACGGGAATTTTTGCGGGAATTTTTCTCAGTAACTGTGGGAATTTTGGGAATTTTATGACCATCTGGCAGGAAAATTGATAACGGGGAAACGCAACACTGGTCCGTTTATCATTATCATTACCGTTGAAAATTTGTTGATTTTGCTGAACACTGCATCTTGCATTCCCACTCAAGCAGTCTTTTATAGCATATTCTGGGTGGCAGGGCATTCTTATGGCATCTAAATATAAATTGTAGAGTTTACGTCTGCAGTGAGTTTAAATGATTACTTTGTTTACGGGAAATTGAACGAAATTATAAAAATATTTGAGTTAATAGACTAACAACTTAATCGTTTCAAATCACGTTAGCGTCTTAAATTACTTGAATGAGTTAGACTGTTAGATGAAAGAGCTTTTAGATGTCATAACCTTATGGTAATAGATTTGGACTGTATATAGGATGAGGAAACATTATAGTGTATCTTAGCATACGTTTGAGCTGTGACACGGCCCGTAGGTTGAGAGAAACATCCGTCCAGGGCATGCTTGTGTTAGAGCACAGATGAAAATGTAAGACAGTTCAAAATTTCTTTACGTGCCAATAGCTAATTTTTTTGATTCAATTCCCTCTAAACGCTGACGTAGAGTTTGCTGTTACGTACTGATTCCGACAACAACTGCAGGAATTTTATTAGATTGGAATCTATAGATTAGTGCACCAATGAGACTCATGCTTTGTTCAAGGAGATTTCTTTTAAAATTCTTTGAATAAAATTGCTTCCCAGCCTCTAAACGTGTTTCTATTGAACAATCCACGTAATATGTTGACTTTTCTTCATTTTATTAAAATCTTATTTAAGTGAGAAATGAATTTGAAAATTGTTTAGTCAGCCATACTGTTTACAGCGAGTCCTCGAATTACGACGCTAATTGGTTCCAGGAAAGTATGTCATAAACCAAAGCATCATTTTTTAAAGGAAAAATGTTAAGAAAATCGCCTTTTTATTCCGTAAGTACGAAACAAGCATCGTAAGTGGTGGAAACTAATAAATGTCTTAAGTCGAAACGTCGCAAGTCAAGGACTCGCTGTAAAGTAGTAGTGTCAATAGTCAACACAGCAGAATGAAATCTATCAATCTAAATTATGATATATCATTACATATATTTTTTCTGTTAACCACTAATATCATGTATTTCATGCATCTCTATATTGCAGTCGAGCTATTCAGTGTTATTTAGTGAACCGGTTTGGCAATAACGACTCTCTCTATCCAAAAGAGGCGCAGAAGAGGGCACTCGTCGATAGAATGCTCTATTTCGACATGGGTACGGTCTACAAGAGCATTGCTGAATTTTGGGTGAATATGTTCATCTTTTTATCCTTTTTACAGTTCCATTTCTGTATTAATTAAACTGAAAGACTTATTTTGTTGCCCGTCCGGCTGAATACGAGAAAAGCTGCACAACACTGCGTAATATTTTAATTGTTTTTAATTGTTGTCCGCCGGCTATATTTTGTGGTTCGTCCCATAATTGTTATTATTTTTGTGCGATCCACCAATGTTAATAATATCCAGAGGTTACCACTTTAATGAAATTCCTAACATACGAACGTATGGGTGCCCTAATTTCTTTTCATAGATTTTATTCAGAGCCTTCAATCGCAAGAGATTTCTAAAGTCTTTGGTCGTTACAAGCTTTTCTTAGTAACCACTAACATTTTAATTCATTATACCATCTAAGTGCAATAGAGAACTTGTATATCTTAAGATTAGAATGTTCATATTTTAAGTGAGAAAATTTATGAGTTGAAATTGTGTGTGCTCTGATATAATAAGTCCAATTTTAAAAGTCCAGTTTCGATTGTAACAAATTCCAATAAATCTTGGAATAATCGTATGAAAAGGTGACAGAAGAAGTTCCTTTCTTTAGATTATAGGTTTCATTTAATTATTTATTCGATAGCTGAATAATTCCATTTGGCTATATTCGAGAAATTTAACTGAAAATTTTACTAATCTTTCGAGAGATAAATTAGATGAATTAGAACAGAATGCCATAACTCTTGTGGGAGTTGAATAATTGGGGGAACTCCCAATAAATCAGAAATGTCCAACATTCTTTCACTATGAGCAGAACTTTTAGAGAAGTCAGTATTAAATCTCCTGCAATGTCCATATAGAAATGGATCAATGTCAAATCAAATTATCCATGAATATAAACGGGCTGGCAGAAGAAAAATTGTATAAAAATTGTACGGCAATTATTAATTACACTCCAACCATATGAATATTTGTTTAAGAAAAATTGTCTATTTTTAACTTAATGATATAATAATTAAAGCTTTTATAAAAATAAATACATATAATGCTGAATTATTTTATTGTGACAATTATAAAGAAACTAATTATATTTTTTGATTAAACACTGAGAATCACAATTATTCCCATCCTTCGCATAATTGACAATTAATATTTGGTTGAACTATCTTTCGCTTATATTGCTCCTCGTAAACGTTTAGAATAACTTAAAATAATCATATTTGTGCATGTTTCTGATGAAAGTTCTTGCCAGAATTCTTTGTAGATGGCTTCTAACTCTTGGATATTCCTGGGGTGTCGCTTTTCCACCTTATTCTTCAATTCGTTCCACTGATTTTCTATAGGATTAAAATCTGGCAACGGCCAGTTTAACACCTTACTTTTGTTTTTCTGTAGCCACAACGACGTTGATTTGGATATATGGTTAGGATCGCTGTTATGTTCAAAAATCTAACCACGACTAAGATGTACTTTTTTGCACAAGGCGAATTTAAATCAGAATAGCGTTTTCAGTTGTTTCTAATCATACGAGCATATCAATTGACAAGGAGTCTCACACTGAATTGCGTTTTAGGTAGTTTTTCAAAACAAACCTGCATATAAGTCAACTTGGCGAATTCAACACAGATTCGCGTTTTCGACAGTTTTTCATCACACAAACAATCACGATCTATTAATAACTTAACCAGAATCACTAATGTTGGATCCCACTGGAAATCTGCACTTAAAGCAAGGGGTAGTCTATGCGTTTTGTCTAGCTAGTCTTAAACAGAAAACTTAGTAAAAACTGGTCTTAAACATCATAGACAGAAAACTTAATAAAAACTTTTAAAATATACTTTTATATCATCATTTAAGCAAGATCCTAATATTATAAACTTAGGGCAAAACATCACTACTGTTACATGATATAACAATCACATTATTATGACATAATAAACAAAAAAAAAATAAAATCTTGTAAACATTTTCTGAAATGCTTCTTCAAAATGTCCTGGTACTTTTGTGAATTCATGATGCCGTCAATTCTTACTACTTCTCTAGCTCTAGTAGCAGCAAACCATCCCCATAAAAGAATAGAACCTCCACCATGCTTCACAGTTGGGACGGCATTTTTTCTACAAGAGTTTCGTTCTTTGTGCCAAACTTACCTCGTAGAATTATGACACAATAGCTCAATTTTCCTTTCATTAGACCATAATACACTGGTATCCATAAATTAAGCAATTTGCAGAATGGAACCCTTCCACACATCCGATTAACACTAACATATAAATTGGTTGATTTGGTTTGTTTGGTATTAATGTCCTTTTCAACTGCCATGGTCATTTCAGGACGGCGTTATAGGGGCCGCAAATTTTGCCTCGCAAGGGTACTTTAACGTGCAACCGGCAAACGACTACACGGGGCCAACGGCTTTACTTCCCTTCCGAAGGAAGTGCGTGATCTCAGGATTTTCCCTCTGAAAAAATCCTCGTCGTTCTCGGCCGGGGTCGAACCCGCGTCCTCGGGCATCAGAGGCGACCACGCAACCCCTGAGCCACCGAGGCCGATACATGTAAATTGGTAAGGCTGTTCTCTAGGTCATGTAAACGTAATTCAATTATTAACCACAAAGGTAGTAGTATCGCTGCGGACGGAATAATATAAAAGGTGCATGGAAACCACTGACACAAAAACTTGTAGCAACTCCCCTCTAGTTATGTAAACTGTAGGCAACGTTTAGTACGCTAAGAGCCTCCCCGCACAGAAACACACGAAGCACAATGTGCTGGCATGCTCAAAACCAGGATATAACAATGGTTGGGGGATGTCATCCCATTCCTGGTGCAGTGGCGTTCGCAGGTCTGCAGTGTTCACAGAGGTGGTGCTCGTGCTGCAACAAGAGCGTCCCATGCGTGCTTGACAGGGTTTAGGTCCGGCGACCGTGCTGGCCAATCCATGCGCTGGATGTCCTTATGTTCCAGGTAGTCATCTAAAATGCCAGCCCAGTGGAGACGAGTATCATCGTCCATGTAGTTGGACTTACTGCACCTTGAAGAGACGAACATGTTGCAGGACATAATCCTGGTACACCTGGGAATTTATGACTCCTCTGTCGAAGATTTGTAGCTGTGTATGGGTACTCATCATGCGCCCGCCCATACCAACACACCGCCACCGCCAATAGTCGTCTCGCTCGTTAAATTATTTTCTTGCAAACTCTGGTCGTTTAGTATCACGTGTAAAACAATGCAGTGGAAACATTCATGAAAAGACTTAAATACTACACTAAGCCGAATTATAATGCAAAAATACAAAATAGTTTTATTATGCTCTAAATAAATAAAAATAGCTATGCAGCTGGCAATAATAACACTGGCCAACAAAATTTAAGATTTTTCTTGTGAAAAAATGAAAGTGGGTGATTTTTTGGTAGTATTTTTTCTGCTGATTACGAATATAATTTTTAAATTTCTCTAGTACGCACAACTTTCTTGTTTTACAATGAAACATTTTTAAATCATTCAGTGTTTGGGGCTTGGTAAATTTCCTTGCGGCCCCAAAATATGTATACTTTAACAATGTAGCCGCTTCTCTTCACTCCCATTACTGTAACATAGAAGTCTCGAAGTGCATAACTGGGAAACGTGACGTGATAGAAAAAATCTAAAAGCAGATTTGGAATCTACATACAAATTACTACTAAGAACACTATGTGTGGTTTTAGTCACAAAATGCGTGTTGACTAGTGTAATTGATGAAAAACAGAGTTAAGGAAAACATTTCCCAAAATAAGTAAAGAAATTGCAAAATATAAAGTGTTACCATAGATGAAGAAAAGATCATCTCTTCCATGGTGTTACTTATCTTAACAATAATGTAGTAACCTTTTTATCGGTACAACAAAGAAACGCCTCTGAACCGTAAAATATGTATTACGCATAATTAAATGACAATTTATAAACTGTCAAATAAAAATAAACCACCTTAAATATAACTAGGCTTATCTTGCTAATAAACCGTATGAAGCACAAATCTTGTATTTAATAATTATACACATAGTCAGGTCAAAAGATGGATTTAAATCAACAAAGCAACAGTACAGAGTCCTTGAAAACTCCTTGGCAATTTTTACGTGCTGGCTTTTATATCATTAAATCATTAGATGGTCAGTGAGGGTTTTAATGGTACGCCTACCTCAGCTGTTCGAATTAATGATGAAAAATAA
>JAHWFO010030762.1:810579-836687 GCA_023313115.1 Rhysida immarginata | reverse complement strand
CCATCTGTCAGGTGACGTTAATAAACACAACGTTCGTTTTTGGGGTTCCCAGCACCCTCATGAGATCCATAAGTCATCTCATCATCCACGAAAGGTTATGGCTTGGTGCGCGATTTCCAAAAGAGGCATCATCGGTCCTTTCCTTTTTGAGGGCACCGTAATGTCTTACCTTAACATGTTGGAAACCTTCTTCATCCCGAGCTGCGAAGGAGGCGTATACCGCGTCGACATCAATGGTTTCAACAGGATGGGGTTAGGCCTCACACCACTAATGAAGTGATAGACTTTCTCAATCAGAAATTCGGAAATCGTGTCATTTCAAACAGGTTTCCAGATCGATTCGGGGGTGGCTTTCTTTGGCCCCCTACGAGTCCTGACCTAAACCCATGTGATTTTCATCTCTGGGGGTTCCTTAAAGACACTACAGCACCAAGAACCCTAGACCAGCTGCGACAAAGCATCGTCGACTGCTGCACCCTTGTGGATGCAGAAATCCTGGTAGAGTTATGAACAACTTCAACATTCGGCTGCGAGCAGTTCAAAACGTTCGTGGTGGCCACATTGAGCATATCATCAAGACTTTTCCACGGGAATAAAAACTCCGAACTGCCTAAAATATCATACTGAAATGCTAAGTTTGTAAACATTAATGGGTCAATAAATCATAGTACTGAAATGGTCAGAAATTGACTGAATCACCCTGTAGTTTCATGAACGTTTGCGTCAGTGGGCGCAACCATCTTGAAAATGACCAACGAAGCCAACTTTTGAGAAGCTCGCTTAAAAAACTAGCCGGTTACGGATGGGCGGAGCTAGCCAAGCCTAGCGAACGCGTTCAGGGAAAAGGCTAGGCTAGCCCACCTAGCCGTAGCGAGCCGGCTACCTTCCTGAGGCGGGTTCTTTATCTTGGCGGCTTCGTTAGCCGGCTGACATTGACATCGGGTGATGACGTCATATCATTGTTTCAGCCTAGCTTTCTTCTGATTGAAAATTGGGTTAGTCATCATTGGGTGCCTATACCAGCTTGCTAACAAATCCGGCTAAGATAAAGAACCCGCCTCTGAATTCACCTCTGGAATGCCATCGCAATGATCACAAAATCCTTAAAGGCCGCTCCACACTCTCGCGAGAAAGCGAGAACAACACAAGAAGCATGAATGTGGAGCCGATTCTCGAGTTCTCGCCCGGTTCTCTTCTCGTTCTCGCGGGTTCTCCGATTTTTGTCGGTTTTTTGCCCGAGACAAAAGAGATGCGAACGTGAGAACAGGCGGGAACACTGAAGTGTGGATACAGTTCTCGGCAAGGTTCAAGGCCGAAATCCTCGCCGAGATTCTCGCGAGAGTGTGGAGCGGCCTTAATAGACGAAATCCGCGATGCAGTGTCGCCACCTAGGGACAAACAGGAATACCTTCTATGTATGAAGAAAACATTGCACGTATCTCTCCAGAGTAAACGAAGAAGTCGTCAGCGCGACTAGAATGAGGAATCCGAAGAATGTACAAGGATCACGTCGAGGTATGTACCGCCAATTATCGTGCGGACTCATGGCATCCCGTTTAAGACGATTTTAACTGAGCTCGAGAAGCATGTTCCAGTGGAAAAGATCACCGTTCATACGGGCAGAGCTGAAACAAGTTAAATGTGACGATGAAGAAACACACAACAGGTTAGTCTCTGGAATTAAGTCTGATAATATTTTAAAAATTCAGCATCATCAACTGAAGTCGGAGAAGGTCTTGAAATACGTAATTCGTAATGTGGATGTTACGTATGACCTCGATGACTTCCAAGAAGACCTAAAAAGAGCCAACTACTTCCCGGAAAAAGTTATTCGATTAAGGAAAGCCAAAGGATCCATTGATATGCCGATGGTTTTGGTTCTACTCCCGAACACCGAACACAACCAGTCATTGAAAAACATAACACGTATTGGGCCGCTGGCAGTTTCAGTGGAGGCCTTTCGAGGGAACAAGAAGCCACTACAGTGTTAGAACTGCCTGCGCTTCGGACACGTATCCATGGGCTGCAGGGAAGATCCTCGTTGTAATAAATGTGCTGAGGAGCACCAGTCGAGAGATTGCCCCAAGATCAAAGGACAAGACCCCCCAAAGTGCATCAGATGTGGTGGACAGCACACATCAAGCTACACGAAATGTCCAAAATACCCCCAGGTTCAAAGGATGTCTAATTCTAAAGTGACAGCAAGCAAATCCTATGCTGCCGCGGTGTCTACGCCGGAAGATAAAGGCCTCAACATCAACGATCTACCAGGTATGTATAAACAATTAGGACGTATCTTTCATCTGTTTTCTAATCTAGGCAAAAGTTACCCACAGTTGAGTGGGCTCCTTACGACCAATTAATTTTAGTATGGCTGCACAAACGTTATACTGTAATCAACAGAGGTGAACTTCGGTGCGTGATATGGAACGCTAGGGGCTTTCCCCGAAAGCGTATCGAGTTTCACAATTTTCTGATAAAGCAAGAAATTGACGTTGCTTTCCTCTGTGAAACTCACCTCAAACCAAGCCAAGACTTCAAGCTACCCAGCTATTGTGTGAACCGTAAGGATCGAATGGCTTCAAATGCTGCAAGATGTGCGTCTGGGGGCGCTGCGATCATCATTAAGAAGGGAATTCAACACCAAGAATTAGTGTCCAAGTCTTATGCAGGTATGGAATCGGCCTCCATCATTATCAATGACGTCTCCTGTGGTGAAGTGAAGTTCGTGGCGCTCTACAATTCACCTAAACAATTATCTTGACATTTGCGAGCTTGATGAACTCTTCAGTGGTGACACTCCAGTCGTCCTGGCTGGTGACCTAAATGCCAAACATCCAAGCTGGAATTCCAGAACGCAGAATTACAACGGCATGATTCTCTATAGGTATATAAAGGTAGAGATGATATCATCGCTGCTGGACCTGTGGAGGACACCTACTACTGCGACCACTCCCCTAGTAGTGACGTTTTGGACATCTCGCTCTTGAAGGGTTTCTTCAAACCGTACAATATCTTCACGATTGATGACCTTTCTTCTGACCACAAGCCTGTGGCGTTGAACTTTGACAATGTTGACATAAATTTCCGAGAGGAACTCGTACATCATCAAGACTGGAAGCTCTACAAAGATATTCTTAAGGACTATGGCTACCATCCCGACGTTGCTTACTGTGCAGAGGACATCGATCAACTTGTTGATGACATCACCAGATGTATTAACAGTGCCATAGAAGCTAGTAAGTATCCATCAGAGAATAAACCTTCTCATCGAATCCAACTCTCTCCTGGAATCCAACGCCTAATTGCTGAAAGAAACAGGACCCGTAGACTATGGCAACGCTATCGTGAACCTTGGCTCAAAACCAATTACAACAGGTTAGTGCGAAGAGTTCAAGAGGAGATAAAAGAGCTTCGCGACGCTAGATGGAATGTAAAACTCAAAAGCTTGTCGGCTCGCGACAATTCCATTTGGAGTATGGTTAGAGCTTTACAGGAGAAGAAGAATGTTATGCTTCCTCCACTACGTACTCCACAAGGTGACTATGTGCAAACTGATCAGGACAAGGCCCAAGTCATTGCAGATTCACTGGAAATGCAATTTGTTACTCCTACCAACGATAAGCCCGAGAGCCAAATCAAGTCTCAGCGTGTGGAAGAAGGTATTTTCAACTTTGATGAAGTCCCGCAGCATTTTACGAAGTACAACATCGAGGCTGGAGAGATCGCCAACATCATAAGTAAACTGAAAAAGAAGAAGGCTCCAGGTAAAGACAAGGTGAGTAATAACGCCCTTATGAATTTCCCAAAGAACTTTATTGACTTTCTCACCAATATCATTAGCGACTGCTGGAAATTTTCTTATTTCCCTGTGGCTTGGAAGAAATCTATTGTGTTGAGTATCCCAAAGCAGGGGCAAAATCCTGCAATTCCCGCGAGCTACCGACCTATTAGCTTGCTATCCTCGATGTCCAAGGTGTTGGAGAGAACGATCCTCGTCAGATTCCAAGATCACTGTCTAGCAAATGACCTTTTACGGGAAGAGCAGTTTGGCTTTCGTGCTGCCCACTCTTGTCCGATGCAGATATGAAGGCTCGTTGAAGACCTGAGCACCCCCCTGAACCTATCCAGGTACTGTGGGGTGGTATTCTCGATGTCTGTAAAGTTTTTGACCCAGTGTGGCATGAGGGCCTTGTCTACAAAATGATCAGAGACGGGTTCCCTGCCGATTTGATTTTGATGATGAAATCCTTTCTTGACGGCAGATCCTATCAAGCCAAAGTTGGAGAAAATCTTTCCACACCCCGTGTTGTAAAGGCCGGTGTCCCTCAGGGTTCTGTCCTCGGGCCTATGCTATTTAATTACTTTGTACATGATTTCCCGAAACCCAAAAATTGTAATCTGTATTTCTATGCCATTATGACATGGGCACACCAGCCGGCTCACGTTATCACTCGGCTGCATTGCGCCTTGAAGCAGTTCGAAGATTGGTTTAACTCCTGGAAGTTGAACCTTAACGTCGGAAAGTGCAAGGCTTTGTACCTCAATAGGAAGCTCAAGCATCCCCCAGATTCTCTTGTTCTGTTCAATAAGATACTGGACTGGGTGGACAACTACAAGTACCTGGGAGTTATCATTGACTCAAGACTCTCATGGAACCAGCATATGTCCTATGCTCTGAACAAAGCGAAGAGGGCTAAGTACAGTTTCATAGCTCTCATGGGTCGCAACAGCGCCCTCAGCATTGACAACAAGCTACTTCTGTACAAATCGATTATCCGGACCATACTCCTCTATGGCATGCCTGCGTGGCCGACTATCTGTAAAACCAGATGGAGTGAACTACAGTCATTCCAGAATGTTACCCTGAGGACCATTGCCCAGCTGGACAGAAGGACGGTGAAAACCCAATCCATCCACCTGGATTTAAACATGGCCCATATCGGTAAGTTTATACAGGATCACATTTTGATTATGATACAGAAGATGGAGACTCACGACAATAAGCTTGTGAAAGGGATACTGGAGAACTCAATGAATATGAACTGGCATACGAAGTATCGTAAACCGAGGCACGTTCTTGACATCAATTTTGAAGATATTAGCAACGTCTCTTTCCCAGACTACTGGAAGATGTGATAATCTTCTTTCTCCTTGTATTTTTTTTATTTCGTTTGTTTTTTGTTTCTGACAATCGTCAATCTTATTTTCTTTTTTGTATAATATGGAAGACCGCTTGGGTTGTTTAGACTTCTTGACTACCTCCGTGTATTTCATTTGGAGTTTATTCTGGTTGGATGAGCTTTGTGAAAGCGCTGCTTTCGTCCCATCCTAACAAATGTACACTTCACTGTTCGATTGTCGATTGTCTTGCTGTATATCCTTGGCAAAGCCGGGAATAAATGGCGAAACTAGTTGGAACTCCTGATGTCCCTCTGTTATACTGTAAGGCCACCACCTGTTTAGTTAATAGGAACAGTATTACGATCCATCCTTCCACCGATTTACTTTTAATACAATGTGGGTCTGAATTTGAACGCTAACTGAGACATGAACAGAAATAAAAATGCTGCCACCAAGATCAACAAGTTTATAACAAAGGTCCTGCAAAGCCTAGAGTAATTAATTTTGGAGGAATAATAGGGTACATAAAACTGTGTACACCGTTAAATTTTTGAAGGAATTCCAAGGAGTAGTTTGCGAGTTACGCACTCACCATCGTAACAAGTGCTTGTTAGTACTCGCATGTGAGCACTGTTATGGTTTTGAATGCGTAACTCGGAAACTACTCGTTGGGATACGATCAAATTTTAACGGTATATACAATTTTATGTACCGTATTATTCCTCCAAAATTCATTATTCTAGGCGTTGCAAAACCTGAATTATTATCTTGTTGATCTTGATGGCGGCATTTTTATTTCTGTTCATATCTCAGCGTTCAAATTCGGACCCACATTGTTATAAAAGAAAATGTTCATTATACACACTTTTTCAGAATCACCTTGCATATCTTACTCAAACATGCTAATATAGAATCTAATTCAGTCATACATGGTATCGAATATATCTCCTTCATAAGCAGGCCATTCCACGCTATAGTTCCTTCCTATTTTCAACGAACATAAAAAGTTCTTTACTGAATTCTATATTTCCGTCTGTCCGCACTGTTATAAGGTGCCGGATATATGATATATGAAATGAATGTGTCTTCCATTGCTGATAAAGAATATTGCATCCAAATTTTCGAGGGCCCAATACAGTTTCCGAGATATCGGCCAAAAAGATAATTTCCAACATATGCTATATCTATAAAATGGTGAATCATAGTAAAGTAGAACCAAAACAGCTTAATAAAATCTTTTAAACATTCCACGGAGCGTTAGCAGTGAAGCAGAAATGCATTTATGCAGGGTGTCTCAGAATTCATTGTACAAACTTCTAGGGGAATTAGTATGGGTGATTCTAAGCAAAAAAGTTCATATGAACATGGGACCGAATTTGAACGATAATTGAGATATGAACAGAAAGCCTAACTCAGATTCTGTAAAGCCTAGATTAATGAAATTTGAGGGAATAACAGGGTAGATAAGACTGTGTATGCAGTTAAAATTTGATTGAATTCCAACGAGAAGTTTCCGAGTTACACAGTCAAAATTTTAACAAGTGCTAGTTAGTACTCACAAGTGAGCACGTGTTATGATGTTGAATGAGTAACTCGGAAACTTCTTGTTGAAATTCGATCAAATTTTAACGATATACACAGTCTTATGTACCCTGTAATTCCTCCAAATTTCATTAATCTAGGCTTTACAGAACCCGAGTTATTAACATGCTGATCTTGGTGGCGGCATTATTATTTCTGTTCATATGTCCGTTATCGTTCAAATTAGGACCCATGTTCATATGAACTTTTTTGCTTAGAATCGTATATTCCATCACCCCTAACATTTTTGTGATGAAATTTTAAAACACCCTGTAGATTATGAGCATTTGAGCAATCGTGCGTCGACAAAGCGATTTCACGTGCGAGCTGCGATGTCAGTAATGGTTAAAAGTGAGCAGAAAGGGTACGTTTTATTGGGTAGCGATTGTTCGTCTGTGACGCAAATTTGACGTGAGAGTTAAACAACGTTTACAAGCTATTACAGTCTCTGACGTCAAATTTGCGTCTCAGAAGAGCAATCGCTAACCAATACAACGTACCCAAAGTAACAATATATTCCCTTCTTGTAAAATCGATTGATACATGACATGCCATTATCTTTGTATTCTTTACACTCACTGTTTAGCACGTGAATTCGACTTGAAGAGGTCCACGAAAAATCTGAAAATTTGATTATACGACCAAGCTAAGACTTTGATGGTCATACAATGTATTTCTGAAAACAGAATTTAATAAAGTTAATCAGTTTTTAAGTTATCGTGCAAACGGCGGACGGCCGGATAAACGTACACACCAAGGGCGCATTTTTAAAAAATCAATAAAATATTTGTATTGGTCAGTGATCAATATTCCGACGGATACTATCGAAAAATAATGATTATCAATAATCATATTCAATATCTCCATATCTGGCAGTCTATACCAATCTATATATACTAGGATCCCCCAGTGATCGAAATTCGATCATATTTCTGAGGAAAAAAAATATACGTGTTATTGTTGTAGCTTTAATCTTAATTATTAATAAACTTTGAATAACGAAAAGTAAACAAAACTTATAAACATCCAAAATTACTACTTCAAGTTGGAAGCATTGAACTGTTCCTCCCTACCTCTGCGTCTCTCTCTCTCTCTCCCCCCTCGTCCTTTGAATGTTCTTCTTTGGGGCATTTAAATTACCTTTTAAATAATAAAAAAAGTTCATTTGAGTTACATTTGAAATTACATTTGAATGTCATCTAAATAGAGAACAATAAAAATTAACTTGCAAATTTTCCACAAAGCAACTTGAAATGAATACGATTCTCTCACAATTTCCAAAATGACGCGCAAGTAATGTTTTCAAATGAACATCAACAAATGATTTGAATTTAATTTGATGTTTGATATTAAAAAAAAACAATAAAAAAGGCAATGCTACATGTATTGACAAATATAGACTCCGTGCAAATGTAATTACAAGCGCGCCAAATGGCAGAATTCTGCAGTTTTTGTAGGATAAAATTGTCCTAAATTGGATTAAATTAAACGTGAACAAAATCTTAATTAATTAAGTACCAACTGTGGAAGGTTACTAAAAGTAGAAATTAATTATACTAAAAGTAGACATACAGAAGAACGTAGCGTAGCTACTGAAATATGCATACATGTATCATGCATATAAATAAATTAATTTTGTGGAGTTGTGGTGTATTCTTAATTTCTACTTTTGGATTAAATTATTAAATTAAAATTAAACTGAAGATGGGTCTTTGGAGGATTTTTTCAAGCCATTTCTCCAATATTAATAATTAAATAGAGAAAAATAGTAAAGAAGAAAAAAAAACACGGCCTGGACTTGAACCATAAACTCAATAGCTCAATAGCACAGATTACATATGCGCCTATCGCCTGGTGGTAAAATTCAGTGGCAGCCTCTCGCTTGTGCACGGAGCCTATGGGGCACAACCTGTTCCTTAATGCTACCTTTTTAGAAACGCTTTAACCTGTGTTAACGTGAACAAATACGCAAGCAAAATATATTGTGCACATCTACAGCACAGGACCTTTCCAACCAAATACGTTTCATGCGTATTCGTCCAGGTTAACACAGAGAAATGTGTACGAAAAAAAAATGGGTTCCCGTATTTATATATAGATATTTTGCTTGACCCGTCCGTCATGAAGCGACAATGCATGCGCGGACCAACAATGTATATCTCATGCAAGGCAAAGTCTCTGCAACAATAGGCCATAACATAAAAAATTATTTGGGTTAAATTAAAATTAAATTTACAGATTCGACTGTTGTGGTATCCGTCGTACGACGGGCTTTAATGCTAACTAAAGCGCAGCCGACGAGAAAGACAGGCCGCGGCACTGAAAAGTTACATGATCATAGTGGTCTGAGCAACAATCCAACTTTCATTGTCTCCATCTTGAATTTTAACAATCAGTGTTTTTTCGTTTGTTAGAAACAATGAAGGTTGGATTGTTACTCGGACTATTATGGTCAGGTGATTTTTCAGTGTCGAGGCAACACCTACTAGGGTGCGTTCACTTATTCACTTGGAGTCACTCCGACTGACTCCCGTGACTCTGAGTCATTCAGTTTCCGTTTCTTTATTGGCTCTGAGTCATTTGGTCTCTGTTTCTTTATTCGCTTGGAGTTCACTCCGGAGACCGCCAACATCAGGGCACGCTCGGAGTCATTCGGAGTTTGTTTCTTTATTCACTTCGAGTGCGACTCGGGTTAACTCCCTTAACTCCTGCTTTCAAGTTGGAGTCATCGGAGTCAAAAAATTTAATGAGAAAGACGACGCAACAATGAAGAGTGCCAACAAAGTTGCGACTTCAATGATGATTAATTTTGTTACAATGAGATAACGTTTGCGAGCGCGCTTGTTAGGAGCCGTGGCAACCACACAAACAAGAGAGGAGAAGACTTTATTTCTTCAAGCTGACGCACACGTTGTTTAACCATCAACATGGCCGCCTCTATCTTTCGAAAGTGCACGATCATAGCCTACCATAATTCCATTGTTGTAGGATTGGCACGATACAAACGAAAATTTAGCTTAAATCGATCAAAAATTTGATTCGAGACAATTTCTTCAGCATAATTAATAATTTTTATTTGCTCAATCTGTTCTATCTTTACGCATGGGCCCAGGGCTTCGTGATCCAGTGGCCACCCTAGCCTCTGTGTTAGTAAATAAAAATTACAATTATGACCAGAATTTTGTTTTTATAAAAATAATAAAAAATAAAAAATATGTTATTTTATATTTATTGTTTATTTCTGTTAATAAAAAATAACTTAATGTTAAAGGGTCCCCATAACCAAAAGTACCGTTACCAAAAGGGGCTCATAACCAAAAGGGGTACTGCTTATGCTTTTCTGATGCCTCCGGAGTTGCGAAGAGGGAAAAATATCTTGAATCGTTCACAAGCAGTGTTGCCAATTTAGCAGGGGGTGTCCAATTTAAAAGCTCATTTTTATTGTTTTGTGCATTATACATTAATTAACGAAGTAGTATAATATGTTGTTTATTAATGAATGATTTTATACTCATTTCTAAATGGAGAAGATAAAATAATAAATAATAAGACTAAATAATAACAAGTTGAAGGTTGAAGGTTAAATTGGCAATACTACTCACAAATGAATATAACGCTCAAAGGCTTCGATTGTTATGTCGTTATGTTGACTCCGAGCCATAACGCTAGTACTCTGATCACGTGATCACATTGACTCGGAGCATGACTCCGAGCGAATAAGTGAACGCACCCCTAGAAAGAAAGGCAAACAACTGAAACGTCATACATTGTTACATCATCATAAGTCGACCAAATTTAAGGCTTGTCATTGGTAGAAATACGGTTTGCAATGGTCGAAATATAAAGTATGACGTTTCAGTTGTTTGGCTTTCTTTCTAGGAGGTGTTGGTCGAGGCCAGTCTTTCTCGTTGGCTATGTAACTAAAGTAAATGATGCGACAAAACAACAATAGAACTTTTACAGCACGTGACCATATAATGCACTATGGGTTTGGATCATTGTTTAGCAGGTCAGCCATGTTGGATAACAAAAACGCTTTCGCACGGGCCGCCACACTTTAGGCGCATTCTCCATCGCGCACGAAACGCACTATATGCACGTTGTGTCCGCACTGGCTGTTCCTCATCGCTCCGTGCGTTTCGTGCACGCTGTTCCTCATCGCCAGTGCGTTTAGTTATCGTGCGTTTGGTGCATTTCGTGCGCGCACGAAACACACTAGCCAGGAGCTGGGGTTGCCTGATCATTCAATTGTTAACGCTCTATTCTCCTTCAGGCTGCATGATTCGCACGATTCAAACTGAACGAGTCGCACTGATCACGTGACTCACTCTCACGATTGTGCGTTTCGTGCGCGATGGAGAATGCGCCTTTGTACTTTTTTTTAATTTATGTATTCCTATTTAAATAAAAGGCAGCAAGAAAATTGTTTTTTCATTTTCAGTGTCCTTTATATATTAAAAAGTGTATGATTAAAAACTTTATTTAATATTTTTCTCTATTTAATTATTAGATTTTATTACATCGCAGCTGGGAACATCACGATCTCCGATAACATCGTCAGCCACTTCGAGATCAAAGAAACATCGATGTTTCCATGTTCGACGTATACATCAGCCTTCGACAACAAGATACATTAACAAACTTAAAAACTTGGCGAAGGGATTTATACACGAGTTTCTTATGCAATGATAGAAGATGAGAGGATGAACGATCCTCCACTTTGGCCCCGTGTAGAAGCAGGATCAGGATTGGCTGGAAAGAATTTTTTGGCCTGAATGATATAAGTACAATGTACCGCTAGACACGATCTATCCACTGTTGAATTAGTGTAATTATTAAGACAGAAAATACAGTTTAAGCATAAAATCTTATCAAAACGCAAGCAAACCAAGTACATTTCTAATGCCATGAAGATGATTTTTTTTTTTTTTTGCCCTGAACATACTGCGCCCCCTGTCTTCGTTTATCAGAAACAGGCTTTTTTGTTTTTGTCTACTGATAATTCTCCATAGCAGATTTCGTCTATTGGATTCCAAATTTATTTTTAAAAAGGCAGAAATAGTTTCACAAAAAGTCGTAGAGATCGATAAATGTTTAAGTTAGGGTCTCACTTGTGTGAAAAAAAACCTAAGCTTAAAGCTGAAAATTGAATTTTAAGGGATTACACCAAAATTATTTTCTGTCTCTGTACAATAGCTTTTCTTGGTTAGCTTTATAGAAGAAATAGCCGAAGCAATTTTATTAATAAACAAAGAAAAATTTAAATGTAAAATTGATGATACAAATAGATTCATTAACTGATTTAAAGTACAATGAATTATTTAATTAAAATTTAATTGCAAAGCTATCACCCCCATTTTTTTGAATAAATTGCCCAGTCCTAGGGCTCTAAAAAGTTCGGCTCGACTGTACATTTTATGATGTCACCGAATTATGATCTATAGGCTAGGTTCACACAAGAAAATTAAGCTATGTTCAAGCATGGTTGAAGAAAACAGGATATAACACTCCTATGAGTCGGGTATGAGTTTTTCTTTTCATTGGAGCCCTCTAGATGCTTGCGTGCACTAAACCGAAACTTGGTGCATGCTTTACTGAAGGTTGATTACGATCTTTGGTAACCGTGAATGCTGCGGGCATGTGCACATGCCTAACAGAACAGTGAAATTAAAGCAGGCAAAGTATGATGCAGGAATACCAGCTATCCTGCTCAAGCAATTAGATCTATTTGGCCTTCATAAAATACGACAAATATGCTGCAATATTATTGAACAGAAAAAATTTCCAAAGAAGCTTCAGCAGTCATCTATATTACCAATACATATGTCGGGTAGCTATAATGACATAAATAATTATCGTCCAATAACTGCATTATCGCCATTGATGAAACTGATAGAGAAATTGGTTTTTGCAGACTTAGTGGATTTTTTATGGCCTAAGATACCTGTACAGCAATGCGGGAGTCGACCACAAAAATGTATTGTGAATCCCGATAAAATTATATGTGATGATAATGGACTCTTTGGACCAGGGAGTTCGCTTCATTATTGCGCAACAGATGTATCAAAGGCATTCGATACAATATCCCGATCACAACTGCAACAGGATTTGGTTTCCCTGGGGGTAACACACCCCTATTTGGAACTAGTTAAAGATTATTTAACTGAACGAATTAATATAATTCAGTATGCGCCGTCGATTACCAAACAATCATCACGTGATATAGTTCAAGGCTCTGGTCTGGGACCATTATTATATGCAGTCGCTACAGCATCAGTCTTCAATCATGATTTTAATCTTCAAATATTAAGTTACGTGGACGATAATTTTTTATTTACTCCTTATCAAAATCAAGACGAGGATAGAACGATGTTGGACTTAGACCAGGACATTAATTACTTGCATGAGTGGTATAGTAAAAGAGGACTTACTTTGAATAAATCGAAAACAAATGTGTTCATTGCCTCAAACAGTAGTGTAACTAAAGAAAGAATTAAAATATTGGGGATTATTTTTGATTCAAAGATGACTTTCAACATCATGACTGATACTATAATTACTAACCTATGTCGTAAGACCTACTTAATAAGAAGAATTCGTCGTTTTCTTTCAAATCATGAGATAACTGGCTTTATCCGCTCTGTAATACGTCCAATATTAGACTATAGTGTTTTGGGTAGCTCAAATAAAGTTAACTTCCAGCGTATTAAGGGAGCGTATAATAAAGTGATCCGCGCAGCCTTCAAGTTAACCAAGTATGATTCAATAACCAATATCTGTATAAAGTATAAAATACCTACATAGATAGTATTCGAAAGATTGGCATAGTGAGTGAACTAGCCAATGCCTTGCGAATGGAAAATCACCCGGCGGCTTATGTTAGACAATAGCTTTGCGAGGGAAATAATTGCCGAAGGACTAGATATGGACTGATACAAGAACCGTTAAGAACATTTAAATATAGAGATCAACACTTTCCCTATAAAGCAATACAATTTTGGAATGATCTTCCATTGGAAATACGTACATTGGCTGTAAAATATGAAGCCTCAACATGTCAAAATTCCTGTCGCCATTTTAAAAGACAATTGGATATTTATTATGCAGATGGAAACAATGGAATGTAATCTCCAGCTCTTCGTGATATTTTACTGTGGTTTTATGACTAAACCTAAATTACACCTAAGGTGTACTTTACAATAATAATAATAATAATGAATTTCAGTCAAGTTCGTTAAACAAAGGGCCAAGGTTCAGAATTGCTTGGGCGCTCAGTTCTCCTTCGGGGGGGCTGGCCCATAACACCTCATGATCTGTAGTACCAGAGACGGGTAAGAAATGTTGGCTGATGAAAAGTTCGCCTTGGAGTCTGGCAATCTTTGAAGTATTCTCTTGACCTGAATTGATCAGGGTCCGTGAGAATGGGTACCGCACACACGGAATGCAGTAAGCCTGCTGGATAAGTCACCCGTCGGTAGGACACTAAGAATGAGGAAGAGATACCAAATATTAAACCATTGCAGAGAATAAAAATCAGCTGAAGAGAAATGTTCAGATTTAGAAGACTTAGAATTGAAATCTTAACACTCCTCCGGGAAGATTTCCCCCTTGCAAAACCGCAGTTTAACCTTAGGGCATCCCATGGAAATGCCAGCTAATGTATCGGGTTGGAACGTTGGGTCCTCAGGTGAATCCCCCGACGGGATGATTGCTGTGATACACTCTGAGGAACAACTATGTCTCCTCGCACTAGGTTGAAGGTCCTGTGATGAATGGGCAAGTGGGCTGTGACATATCCCCTGTGACTCCCTCCTCTCCGTTTGCTTGGGTCACACACCTTGGTCGGTCAGATGAGTTACGTGGTCACTTGAATTTAAAAGTTCTGGATAGATACGAACGTCTTTTATGGTGAGAAAGACAGCAGCCAGTTTCACCTCTGTTTAAATCCTGTCATGGCCCTTATAGCCACCATTATTTATATTTTGCAAACGGGGTGTATTGATGATGGCACTGAAGCTGTCTGCCAGCTGTAAAGATACCTCATCATTTTGAGCTGATAAGCGATAGTTGTAGGCCTTTCAGTTGTTTACATACGCATGTAATATATCCGTGTGAGAGCTAGCAGTTTATACAGACTTTTAAAACCCGTGTCAAGGGGTGTCACAATAACATCAACTGGTCTGAGTAGAGTGTGTTGTACACATCAGACTGTGTTAAAACCATAGTGCGGTAAAGTGCGGAAAAAAATTTATTACATTTTTTGTACAATGATGTAGGCCACCGAAATTACTCATGGGGAACTCTGTGACGTGCTCCTGGATAAAACAGAGACAAAACTCTCGCTACCACCGTTTGTCATCAAGAAATAAGTTTGGAGAATTGTTCTGAAGATATTCTTGTGAGTTTGAGTAAAATAGTTCAAACTTTACATGTAAGTTCTCTTTATTACTACATCTAGTTTCGTTTGAATTATTGCAAATTGATCATATCAATTATTGAATTAAGAATCATTTGTAAATTATCAGTTTATACGTATTGCAGGTTACATGTTTCGGGGAAAGTTTTGATATTAGAAAGGAAATGCGGTATTGGTATGTGACTAATATTTCCATCACCCTGTACATATGCATAATACTGTATAGTGTTATTTCCAGAGTAGATATATGTGTATACGCATATTAAAAATACATCCTATGCTCAAGAATTACACGAAAAATATTTTTTTCCGGCTAGATTGTCATTTTCGCCCACTGTGTGGCTTTTTATTTGCGCTCTGAGGATTCTGAGGCGCACCTGCTGTCAATCCAATGTCCTCAGCTTTCTCTCTCCTTTCTTGCCTGATCCATTTGTTGAGGGGAAGTTCTCTTCCTTTGCCATGCTTTTCTTCTTCTTCTGCCAGCATGATGTCAAACCGCCCGACCTGCTGATGTTATCAGCTCTTCCTGTCAGACGACATGACATCATCCCACTGTCAAACCCGTGTCGAAAAGTACTATTTTCTGATCGTGGCCTTTCTCTCCTCATGTTCTTTTTTTTTTTTTTGCTCTTTTCCGTCTTTTTTTCTCCATTACAAAAAATCATTACATTGCCATGTTCTACCATATATCTTTTTTCCCTTCTGTTTGTTGCTTTAAGAATTTCTTTATAAGCAACGGACATCGATGTAAATTTGCTTTAGGCTCCCAAGAGAACCGGGGATACCCCTTCCATTTTACTGGGAAATAACGATGAGAAGCCTTCCCCATTATATCTAACAAGTCCTGTACTCTATTTGTATTACTAACCTTTTCGTGCTTTATAGGCCCTGGGGGCTTTTGCTTTTTCTTTTTTCTTTGATATTACTTCCTTAAAAATGACATATGGAACACTTTAGTTCTTGCTTTCCACTTATTTGGAAGTTGTAGCCTCACCATAACATCATTTATTATTTTTACGATCTTAGAAGGCCCTACAAACATTGAAAGTAGTTTCCTTCCAATTTTCCTTCGTTGGTTTATTAACCTAGATGATTTAACTAGTACTTTCTCCTAACTTCAACTTCCATTGGGAATCCTTTCGGTTAAAGAATTTCTTATATTTTGTGTTTGCTGTCTTATTTTTAAAATTCTTTAATTATGTCGATTTCCCAACCCAGGTCCATAACAAAGGGAGAGCATTAGATTACTTCTGAAATCGTTGAGTTTATGGCAATTTCAGTGAAGATTAATTTTTCGTCCCAGTCATTACGTTCACTGTTAATGTAGCTCCAAATAATTTGAATGGCTGACTGGTTTGTTCTTTCTGACTGGCTATCAGTTTCGGGATGATATGGGCGAGAACTCTGATGCTCTTTAACATCTGAAAATTCTCCTTCCCTATGCAGCTGTAAATCTCAGATACTATTAGATCTCTTTATCAGATACTATTATTTTAATAAACTCATGTATTTTAAAAGCGTTGTCTCATAGCAAATGCACAGTCTCTTCTATCGTAATTTCAGTTTTACATGGTATTAGTAGAGCTGGATGCGACTGAAGCATAGGATTTTCCCTCCACCACTTTGGTGCTTTTGAGCCGTTTGACTTGGGGATATTTAGAACACTTGGTAAAACTATATGTATGCTGGCCATCACAACGGGTACATTTAGAAGGAGTCTTTGCCTTTAACGTTAGTGCAATTCTTCGAATGATAGTTGTCTCGACTCGGTTCAACTTTGGGAGACGTGACCAAAACGTAAGCAGTTTTAATATTGTAAGGTCATTGTTGGCATTTGAAGAACACACCATATAATGGCAACCGCAGCAGACGAAACAACAAACTCGCCCAAGAGGCTTGCAATCGTCATGTACTCTTATTGACAAGTGCTGTCATGGAAGAATAATAATGGAAGCGCCTCTTGTATCACTTCCAATGCTAAAATGTGTCACTCGCTGCTGCCACAGTAAACCTGGTGGCCAACATGATTGCGCTTACAACCCCTCAGATCTTGTATATGATTATAGAAATACAGATGCCTTTGAAGTAATTGAACACTTGATATTTTAATAAAAGTTTTTGAATTTGCCTTTTATAATTGTTTTTATAGAAAATAAAGGTTTTCCTTTCATTTAAGATTTCTTTTCTCCTTTTGATTTTCGTTTGATTTCAAGAAATTAGCGGGTCCCGATCTCGAATTAAGGCCCGATCTACTGGGATACAGAAAACACTTTACGAGAGACAGAAGATGACAAAGAAGTTTTTAATAATGAAGCAATCATCTCCAGCGATTCCGAAACAGAAGACAAAAATCTAATAACAAATTTCTGTAGCAAATTCTAGCAACAAAGTTTCGTTTTTAATAAAATTATTTTTTACAGTTGCATGTCAAAATTTAGTGAATTACTCTTAACGCCGGGTTTTAAATAGAAGCCTGTCTTGGTTATTGGTTGGGGGGGGGTGGGGGTCAAGATTGTTTTTACGAATAGAAGCCCGGGCCTCAAAATCGAGCTTCAACGGTAAGAATATTAAGACGAGGCTTTTGTGACATTACTTGTTACAAAACACGCACGCACGCACTAAGGGGCTGAATTACACACACACACACACACTCACTCGTGGAACTATCAGCTAACTCTGCGCACTGAATTTCTATGGAGCTGCGCAGAAAGGTTTCTTTGAAATGATCAATAACTTATTCCAAAACCGATGATCGGCCTGAATTTTCCTTTCTCTGATTATAGATGCATCATCACTTAACAAGTTGTTATACGACTTGACATTGGACTTATTAAATTTGCGTTTGAAAGTACGATACGCATATGCAACATTGTTTTATTTAGTACGATACGCATTGTTTGCGTTGGTGAGCGCCATTTTAAATTCACGTCTTCTGATAGTGGGAAAATAATTTTTTTGAGTTAATGCATCTGTGATCACTATATTTATAAACATATTCCAATAAATATAAATTTTATAAGTTCTTGAAATCATAGTGGTTTTTTTTTGTCCTCAACATTTATATTTGTTGCCAATCGTTTCAGAATCGTAGCTACATAAAATTTTCTGCTCCGCAGCACAAAATCAAAGTATTGTTTAAAGATCTGAGAAGTCTATAAAGATAAGAAAATTCAGCTTTTAGAAGTCTTACATAGATAAGAAAATTCAGATCTAAAAAATTCCATCTTGTGGCAGAACGTGGCCACCGTGTGTTTCAAAGTCGATTTGAAAGAAATCAGGAAGGAACACACCTTTTCTTTCTATTGATTAATTAATCCCGTGAGTTGAACGAGATCTTCCGGATTCTACCGGTAATTTCCTGGTTTTTGAAAGGAACCGGTAATTTTAAAGGTTCGTATCGTTATCTCCGTCGCTCAACCCGATCAACTGCGTGGCTTTTCAAGACGTTCTAAAAATAGTTCTTTACAAAATATGTAGAAATGTGGACTTTAAAAAAAGGCATAAAAGGGATAAAAAATAGAGGAATCAGCTACTTTTTTATATATAATGGTAATGGCATTAACATGTTCAAAGACCTGTTTCAGCTAATAAAATAAAGTGGGCGCCGATTAATATGATCACTTGGGGGAACAAACCAAATTGAAAAACAATAAAATCTTGTAAACATTCCAAGGAGGAACTTTAGTTATGAAGCAGATATACATTTATACGTTTTTAACAAGAAATTAATCCCCCCGAGAAGGGTAAGGTTAGTAACGGACTCTGCGGTAATCTATTTATATCCCTTTATCTGCACTTTTTCCCGCGGGGCCCCACCCTAATTTTTTTAGTCAAAAAATTGGTTTTCGAACGTGGTATGTAGAAAAGGTATAATAGCTCATCTTCTTTTCTTTCTCATCATTTCCGATCGTATGATATAAGCTTAACACATGCCATATTTTGTCGTAGTTCTAAAGACCAAGTGGATGCCATCGCTGTAACTCCGAACCCACTGAAACAATGGGCCTTAAACTTCATGGTAATGTACATCTTGCCGTCAGGAATCTGGATACTGAATTTCTTTCCTTTACGTACTTACCACATAGATCTCTTGTCCCCTCTGACTCCCACCCCCGTAATTCCAGCCTCAGTCCACCAATCAAAACCACACAACGTAGTGAAGGTGGACATGCCCATAGTAAGCAACATTCCGAATTTCAACTTTCTGCCTCGAAACTGTAGAAATTATGAAGGGGACGGAAGGACATTATAAAACCAATAAATAGCCCCATTCTTCCGCTACTTAATAATAAAGATTATGAGAACTTGAGCAATCGTGCGTCGAAAAGGCGATTTCATGTGCGCGTGCCGATGTCATTAATGCTGTTACGTCATATTTCTAATCAGCGAAAAAAAAAACTCGTTTTCCATCAAAGAAGAGACGCGAGTGATGAAGTACGACAAAACAAGAAAAGCACCAATAGAAAAGAAGGAGAGATGACGTGGAAGGAGAAGAAGAAAAGGAAGAGGACAGTCGCCTCGAATAACAGGAGAGAACAGATGGTGAAGCAAAGGAGGATTCCAGCGTCTCCCTTGGTACGAATAATTTCGGCAATGGCAAAGAAGCAGAAGGCGTGCGACGAGACTCATTCCAATCGAGCGGGACAACAGCTAGAATTGTGTCGTATAAAGAAGTGCTGCTCAATTGCTCAAACCCAAGTGTAAGTTAGTTTCCTTGCAAATTTTACGCCTTAACAAGCTAGTATATAGAATATTGGGTGAACTCCAATTCTATTAGCTCCAGTAAATAAACTAAATTTGAGCTAAGACGAGTGAAGGGGTTCTTCCCGCACGGAATGAATGGCTTCGTCTGTGATGACAAGGGACAGTGTATTTTATATCTGAAATCCGTATAACGCTTCTGTTATTAATTTAGAAGAGTTTCTGGGCAATATGAACAACCACATTCAGGACATGATTCCACGCTCTGTGAATGAATACAACTCTATTGAAACGGTTACATGCTAATGAGGGATGTTGATGAAACTATAAACAGAGTTTTTCAACTCTCTCAATACTCATAGCCTTTCTTCTAACATGTTCTGGATACAATATCGAATTTTCGTGGGCAAACCCAATTGGACACAAAATTTCAGTGCGAGCATTTTAAAGAATTCTTTTAGTTTTTTCAAAGAGAATATTTATGTTATTAACTCTAAAGATTTTTCATGTGTTCTTATTAGAAGCTCTAGCATAAAAGCTACTTATAAGAAAGCGCCCTTGGATTGTACGTTTATCCGGCCGGCCGTCCGCCGTTTGCACGATAACTTGAAAACGGATTAAGTTTTTTAAATTCTGTTTTCAGAAATATGACCACCAAAGTCTTAGCTCGGCCGTATCAACTTTTCAGAATTTTTCGTGGACCCCTTCAAGTCGAATTCACGTGCTAAAACTGAGTGTAAAGAATTCAATGATACTGACAAGTCATATAACAATCGATTTATCAAGAAGGAATATATTGTTACTTTCTGTTTATCTTTTAAGCATTATTGACATCGGTGCGCGCACGTGAAATCGCTTTGTCGACGCACGATTGCTCAAGTGTTCATAATCTATACATCTATTATTAAGTAGCGGAAAAATAGAGATGCTTATTGGTTTTATTTTACACACGATTTGAATCACCCTTCATCATTTCTACATTTTTTGAGGTAGAAGCTTGAAATTCGGAATGTAGCTTACTATGGGCATGTGCACCTTCACTCTTTAGTTTGGTTTTGATTAGCCCACTAAGGTCGGAGTTTTGGGGGTAAAAATTAAAGGAGACCAAAAGATCTAGGTGTATTTATGCATATAAAGGAGTGAAATTCGGTATGCAGATTCCTATAAGCAAGATCTCCATTATATGAAGATTTTTTTTCCCGAGGTATCCATGCCTTCCCGACTCGGTGGCGGAAATGCATCGAAAAGATGGGGACTACATTGAAAAATAGTGTACTGTAATAAAGGAGCTGTAAAAAAAAAAGTTCCGGTTTTCATTTGACTGACCCTCGTAAGTAGAATAAGAATAGAGCTACTTTATTGGTTTTATAATGTCAGTCCATCCCCTTCATAATTTCTACATTTTTTTTTAGGTAGAAGGTTGAAATTCGGAATGTAGCTTACTATGGACATGTCCATCTGCACTGTTTAGTTTGGTTTTGATTGGTATACGGGGGTCGGAATTACGGGGGTGGGATTCAGAGAGGGCAACATATCTATGTGCTATTTAGGTACGTAAAGGAAAGATCTACATTACTAAGAAGTTTAGATCCAATTGTTCCAGTGAGATCGGATTTGCGGGGGTGGCAGTCACTTGGTCCTTAGAACTATGGTAACATATGGCATATGATATATCATACGTTCGGAAATGATGAGAAAGGAAAGAAGATATTTTTTACATATTACATTAGAGAAAATCAATTTATTGATTATAAAAAAAACTTGGCGAGAGGTAAAAAGTGCAGATAAAGGCGTAAAAATAGATGACTTGCCTTATCCTACTTGGGAGGCAGGGGGGGGGGGGGTTAATTTATTTTTGATAAACGTATTAATGTGTTTCTGCTTCACTACTAAAGCTCCTCCTTGGAATGTTTACAAGATTTTATTCATATTCAAATTCAGTTATTACAAAATTTCAACAAACAAACAGCATGAGCAACGGCAGGCATATCAGCTTGTAATACGAGAATATCAGCCCGTAGTATATTCAAGAAAGCGAAAACAATCTTCAGTAAAGATAAATTTTCTCATCCTTCTCCAATATTAAATGGTTTAATTTCATGTTAATCTTGATTCTAGAATTTTAGAAATTACATGCTAGGAATATCAAAAATTAAGTTATAAAATTAAAATTCATATCTTGCCTTTTTTTAGTATACAGTTTACTGAAATTGTTTGAAAAAATTGAGAGATTTGTTACCGCAAGGTAACAGTATAAAAAAAGTGCGAGGGAAGAAAAGAATCAAATCAGTAAAGGATAAATGATTTCTGTTACGTGTTTAAGGTGGTCCAGAAAAGTTTATGTAGAGATAATTGCCCAATAGCGGGGCCAGTTTTCTTTTTAACATATATAAGCAAAACTGCCAATTAAAAAACATTTAAAAAAGGTGGAACACATACCTACTTAATTTAATTTACAGGGTCTCACTATTAAAAACACAAAAAATAAATCAATTTTTTTTAAAAAAATTCCAAAACATTACTCATTTACCATTTCAAAAATAAGTGCTCCGAAATCGGGTCCCCTAATTTTATGAAATGAAATGGGTAATAAAAAGAGAAAATAAATATTGAATGAAAGAGAAGCATTTACTTCCTATAAAAGCAATCATAAATATGAAATTCAAAAATTTTTAAATGAAATAGCTCGATTACTTCCTTAGAAAATCATTTGTAGTGTAATCAAAAAATCCTAAAATAAAATTCCAAGAAGATGAGAATAAGTAATCGAAAACATATGAAGGATCGCTTTAGGAACAGCGTAGGAACCCGTATTAGGACCACCTCATGTATTTTTTGCAATTAATATTTTTCGATAACTATGCATGTAAACTACCTCATACTTATACTAAAATGTCGTTATTATAATAAGGAAACAGTAGATATAACACTTAAATCATTACCTTCAAAACCCTGGCAGAAAATACGTGAAACTGAGGGGCAAAAAAGTACCGACATTCACAAAAACCGATGTCGCCATTGAAAAAAAAGAGATTAAATAAACAATTTGGCGCTGGACCTCCAGTAGGTAGTTGCATAATTACCTCAACCTCAACCTTTCTGCTATGATGCAACATCGTACAGAGAATAAATTGAGGGAGCCCGGTTTTGGTCATTTTCCTCTATACTTGTAAAAGTAAGACACTTCAAAAGATTATGAAATGTGTAAATTAAATTTTGGGCGCTATTTGGAGGCTCGTTTCCTAAGAACAGAATTAGATGAAAATGTTCCTAGGAGAATTTTAATATGAGGCATACGTCTTGAGAAAAATGACTTTGAAATATGATGACGTGAAGTTTTGTTCGCAACACATGGGTTAATAACTCGGTTTCTATACCAGTTATCTCCATGAAAATTGAACGCCATACAGGGAGTACAAAACCTGTTATTCGTTCCAATTTATGTGCATGTACGTCCATTAGTTTCGGATATAATAAGTCCCTATCGAGCTTATGTCTTAAATTTCTTTCTTATAATTTTAATGATTGAAAATTTAACATCCGAGAGGGCGTATTATAAAAACCCTCGTGGACCCAGCTTGAGTTATTCTTAAATGAATATTTAGGTTATAACGGGAAAATTGAAAAGAATTGTGTAATGATAAAATTTATTTTTTGCTATTATAAATAACAGTGCAATCGCGGGGCAAGCGGCTGAAATGAAAATCTTGAGAGGTATTGAAGATATTACCCTACAAGATAGAGTTGCACAGTAGAAAAATAAGGCAGTCTTTAGATGATGAGCCGCTACTTCTCCGCGTTGTCAGGTCTCAGTTGCATCGGTTTTACGGTCTTTAACTTAATAAAAGCAGAGTGCTGTTACGTCGGACACAGTGAGAAGGAGGAAATAACATCATCATTCGAAAGAACAAAGTTTATTCTTAATTCTCTCATTAAGAGTTAATATCAAAGGATAAAGATCCCAAATTTTAACAATGTTCCTTTTTTTTAACATTCAAATCTTTTGAAGGTAACTCTTAAAAGTTATATGATGAATTTCGTTATAAATCACTAATACTGCCCGAAGATTATAAATGGGGGTTAGGTTAGGTTAGGTTAGGTTAGGTTAGGTTAGGTTTAATAGATTTATAAATGGGGGTTATTCTTCTCTTGGCATTTCTCATATGGATCTTTGTAATGGATACTTATTGTTCACATTTCTCCTGTGGTTAGGTCACAAACTCAGCCACAGTAATCTTGGAACAAGGCGATCCAAAGGGTTTGTCTACCGAGGAGGCGTAGGTTGAACTAAGCTTCGCGCTGGATGGCGTGCGCGGCATCACGAACAGGCGCCTGACACCGTCGCTTGGAATCCTCCGTTCGCTCGGGAGGTAAAATGGGGCAGTAGAATTTGAGCGTTGCTAGCGGGCTGCTGCTCGACGAACTCGGTCCTCGCCACTAGGTCAGTATAAAGGTTCAATTGTTCGTCCAACTGAGATCTTCTTTGCAGTGCACTCCAACGGGCTAGTGTCGCTATTCGTAATTGTCGGCACTGTAGAATATCGCCTCTGCACAAAATTCTTTCCCCGACGTCGAGTCGCTCGCCTGGACACGACGACTTGCATCCGTGTTTCTTGGTCATTCTCCTGGCGTTTACACGCAGTGCCATTCTCATAAGTTCGGGAGCTGAATCGCTTAACTGAGTAGCGAGCAAGGGATGGACTGGGCGGTCTGGTATCAGATATCTGAATATGGAATGCTCGCTTACCTCGTTTGAACGCTTTCTCCGGACTTAATGGTTTACCCTTTTTCTTCCTGGTAGCGAGAGCTGCTTCGCCGACGGAGCTCTCCAGTTCTTGTCACTCCGTGAATCCTCGCGCTAAGTACGTCCCTTGCTTATCACATGTCCCTGGGTCAGTCGATAAGCAAGGAACGGACTTACCGCAAGGATTCCCGTCTCTCTCGGTTTTACCCCTCCACCAACTCCGTCCACTTCTTGTCAAGCTTTTCCACTCTCTTCCCGTCTCACCCCTTTTGTAGTTTCCGCTTCTCTTTTTATCTCCGAAATTAATTCTTTTTTTCAATCCTTTGTTTTTCACCAATCCAGAGACTTCTCTCTGAATCTACGTATCTCTTGTCTGGTCTACTTCTACGAGGGGCTCCACGACGAGAATCGCTGCTCTCTTTTCTGAAGATCGCTGCTCCAGCTTCATACTACCAAATCCATTCGATTTTTCACCCAGATGGATCTGATGACAGGACAATCGGTACGGAACATGAAACAGACGCCGCAAACTGGTCTTGCTAACAGATGCTTTTTTCCAAGCCGATGGGTAAGAGACCAAGGAATCGGCCTAGAACCCGGTGGCTAGATTAAATGAAGAATATGTATAGAGAAAAAATTTAGGTACGTGATGGCAGATTAGCTGCGTGCGCATCCATGTAGGAAAAATATCCTCCCACACTAATAAGCCACTATGTCACGTTCCAATTAAACACGCAGTGGAAAATAACTAATGTACGCAGAGTAAAACAAACAGACCTACAATTTAGTCAGAGAACCATCCACACTTGAATAATTTTATAAAAATCCAACAAAATAACAAGTAATAACAAAAGATGCACAAATATAAAATCCAAGAGTTTCCGGACTGGCTTGTCTGAATTAATGAAATAAAACTCTTAACGCAAAAGATTTCATATTACGTCACTTAATCTAAAAGTAGACTTTATCCTTTAAATCAACATATGCAAATATAAATCGTAAAACATAACATAGCTACCTCACTTAGATACAAAAAATGTTTAGGTGATGAAATGATAATACAATAACTTAATTCCATAAATTATGTTAATTGGCATTAATACAATCAAGACAAATTCCTGCACTTGAATTAATAAGGAATTACTTCAAGAAATTCATAATTCGTGTTTAACTCAAAATATCCTGTTTCGGATTTTAAATATAACTGATAGTTTTTACATTGATACAGACAGGTATACGTTAAATAAAACACTCTGCAAATAACAGAAGTATACTCAAAGTCCGTGATTAGAAATTAAGAGTCCAGCAGTTCATAGAATAACAAAAACAAACTATCAGCAAAACTGAAATGCGTTATGACAAACTATTACACTTATTTTGGCGAAATTATATTTCGTATCACTATTCCCTGTATGGAGGTCGGGACAACCTTAACTCTTCTCTAATTTACATACGTATAACGCACAACACAAATTCTTTCAAATGCATGCGGCTTCACTCTTACATTTAATTCTATTTAACTAGCAGGGTAAGTATTAACAG